>ML776784.1:2304873-2381197 GCA_009831015.1 Picea engelmannii | reverse complement strand
TCCCTGATTTTCTGAACTGGCTCTTTGCATGCCTCCTCTACGCATGCCACATCATGCAACGCTGTGTTCCAGCATTTGCGTTCCAGCTTCTGTGTTCCAGCTCTGTTTCAGCACTGTGTTCCAGCATTCGTGTTCCAGCAGTCATGTTCCAACAGTCGTGTTCCAGCATTCGTGTTCCAGCATGCGTTTTAGCATCTACGTTTCAGCATCTGTGATTCAGTATTTGTGTTTCAGCATCTACGTTTCAACATCTGTGATTCAACATTTGTGTTTCAGCATCTACGTTTCAACATCTGAGATTCAGCATCTGTGTTCACCATACACAGATTCAGTATTTGTGTTTCAGCATCTACGTTTCAACATCTGAGATTCAGCATCTGTGTTCACCATACACAATCGATTTCCATCAATGACAACCTTGATCATCTGCGTCATCTCTGCTGTAGCCATATTTCCAACACACTACTCCATGGGGAAATTTTGAATACCTTAGAATGCCATTTGGTTTATCAAATGTTGGAGCTAATTTTCAAAGGGATATGGATTATGCCTTCAGGGGGTTGATTGGTAAGTTGATTGAAATATATCAAGATGATTTAACAGTTTTTTCTAAGGATGGTAAAACTCACATTGGCCACCTTAGGCAAGTTTTGGATAGATGTAGAGAGTTTGGGATTTCTCTAAATCTTGCTAAGTCAGTCTTTGGGGTGACTGAAGGTAAGTTATTGGGCCACATCATAACTAAAGATGGAGTTAAATTAGACCCAGAAAGGGTGGAAGCCATTGGTAAAGTTCCTTTGCCAACAACAAAGAAACTTCTTCAATCCTTCTTAGGACAAACCAATTTTGTCCATAGGTTCATTCCTAACTATGCTAAAATCATGAAACCTATATATAAGCTACTTAAGAAATATGTAAAGTTTGAATGGAATGATGAAAGTAGATGAGATTTTGAACATATTAAGACTGCTATATGTGAAGCTCCGGTTCTTATCAGCCAAGATTATGAGAAGGATTTTCAGATCTTCTCTTTTGCCTCTGAAGACACAATTGTTGGTGTGTTTCTTCAGAAAAATGATCAAGGCCATGATCAGCCTATTGCATATATGAGTAGGGCCTTGCAAAATTCAGAATTAAAGTATCCCATGTTTGAGAAACAAGCATATGCCTTAGTCAAATCACTCAAACATTTCAGGGTCTTCATCAAATATTCCAAGGTGATTGGTTATGTTCCTAATTCCATGGTTAAAGATGTGCTATCTCAAGTGGAAGGATTAGGCTCAAGGGGTAGATGGATTGCTAAAATCTAAGAGTATGATTTGGAGATTAAGCCAACTAAATTGATTAAGGGTCAAGGCTTGGCAAAAATGTTGACAGAAAATAATGAGAAAGCCTTGGATATGGTTAACCAAATCAATAATGAAGAGTGGCATCCTAACTTGTTAAAACTTGAACAAGTAGGTTGGTATACAGACACTATTTTCTATCTGAAGAATCTAACTTGTCCAAGACATCTAGTAGGACACAAGAAAAGGGCTTTGAGGTTGAAATCTTCTAATTATGTCCTTACTTGAGATGGATTAGGATGGAAAAATCCTGATGGGGTTATCCTTAGATGTGTGTATGACATTGAGTCAAAGAAACTAATGGATGAACTCCATGGAGGGTTTTGTGGAGGACACTTCGCTGCTAAAACTACTACCCACAAAATCCTTAGAGCAGGATATTATTGGCCTACTATATTTTTATATGTACATCATCTTGTTCGTAAATGTGAGCCATGTCAGCTTTTCATAGAAAAGCAGAAGTTAGCAGCACTCCCTTTACAACAAGTGGTAGCTGAAGCACCTTTTCAGCAGTGGGGTTTGGACTTCATCGAAAAGTTTAGCAATAATTCAAGTAATGGGTTCTCTTGGGTTCTTACAGCCACATATTACTTTACCAAATGGGTTGAATCCATTCCTACAAAGACAACAACTGAAAAGGTGGTGATGGATTTCCTAGAAGACAGAATCATAACTAGATTTGGGGTCCCATCAAAGATAGTGACAGATAATGCCAAGGCCTTTTGTTCAGCCGAGATGTCAGCATTTTGTTTCAAGTATGGTATTATATTATCACATGAATCAGATTATTATCCCCAAGGAAATGGTCAGGCAGAATTAAGTAATAAAAACTTTATGACCATTGTTAAGAAAATAGTCGGTGAAAATAAGAAGTCTTGGGATAGTAAAATCAAACATGCATTATGGGCTGACAGAATAACAAAGAAAGCAGCTACTGGAAAGAGTCTGTTTGAACTAGTATATGGATTGGAGGCTAGGTTGTCAGTGCACCTTAGACTTCCTACTTATGGATTAGTTGAGGACACTACAATAGAGCAGGATGCAGTTCAGACCAGGGTCAATCAGATTATTGAGTTAGATGAAATCAGACTAAAAGGCTTATGATTAGAATTGCAGAAATTAGAACAGGGTTAAAAAAAAATTTGACAGGTCAGCCAAACACGGGGACTTCATTGTGGGTGATACATTTTTACTATGGGATAAAGGCAGAGAGAAACCTGGAAAGCACAGCAAGTTTGACAGTTTATGGCTAGGGCCATATTTGATCAGGGAAATAGCAGGGCCAAATTCTTTTCATCTCAGCCATTTGGATGGTGAGCCAATCAACATTTCGAGGAATGGGCAGTCACTCAAGCTCTTTTACAAATGATGGGGAAATTTGGTGTATGAATGGAGACCCTCTGTAACGTATCTCTAACCCTTTTCCTTGTATTTCAGTTTTGAATTATTTCATTCATTACGTAAATATGTACCTAGAAATTTTTCATGTACTTAGAATTTTTTTTTTTGTACTATAGATTTCATTTGTTGTAAAATTATGATGTTGTACTTTAGTTATTTCATTATGTAAATGTTATATATATCATTCATTAATTTAATCATATATAAATGTATTCTTATGTTGGTTATTGGTGGGCACTCTATTGTAGGTGTTGGATTCTCATATGCTCTCTGTCTCGAGTGAGAAGATCGAACACACATCCCCATGTGGAGCTAGATGTTGACCACCTCTCCAACACAGGTGGTCAACTAATGTTCCATGAAGACATGCATCATCAGATTCTCATGTTGTCGAAGAATTTTGGTCCTACAGGGCAGTGTTTGGCCCCAACACTTTATTTTGTAATTGGAATTTCCGCACCCCTGCGTGGGTTAATAATGTAATAGGTCTACATGAGTCATGTCTAGGTCAGTTACCTTGGGATCGGTTCACTGGGAGAGTTCCTTTCACCGAGGGTTTTTTATCCTCAGGTTGTCAGTTGGGATTTTCAACCTTATTGATTTCCCTTGAGTTTTTCCCTCACACTTGAAATAATTCCTCCAAAGTGGTGAACGACATTCTAGTGGGCTTATGTTTTGGTAACTATTATAGGGAATCATTGTAAATGACCATGCAAGACGTCTTAGAAATTTTCGTGGAATTCTTTCGAGTCTAAGTTAGTTTTTTTTAATTAATTAATTTTTAATTAAATTTCCCTAAGTTTGGAGGTTTAATTATTTAATCAATTAATTATTTTTGAGCAATAATTGTAAAAAACTAGGTATTTGGACTTTTGATAAGGGTATGTGTGCTCAAAATAAATGGAAAAGCACCCCCTACATCCATGGACCAATTTTCAGCTCAATCGAACAACTTTAGCCATGGATTTGTCCACCCGGAGTGTTAGTCAATCTAAAACAACAATTTTAATTGCTAAAGTCCAAACATGGCAAAATGTAAAAGTTGTAATAATGAGTTAGAGGATGTGAAAAGTTGAAATTATGGTTAGAGAGAGACCCCCTAAGAATAAAATTACCCTCCTAACCTTTTCCAACCTTGTCTAACCCCTTACACCACCTCCACACTCAAAAATCATGCCCCCCTAGGGGGATTGACGTTTTTCCTTTTTTATTAATTTTGTGGCTTGAGTGTGGCCCCCTCTCTTGAGATTTAACTTCCTTTAGCCTCCATGTCACCCCTATAGGTGACCCCACTCCCTCCACCTCACTCTTTCCTTTAATTTTTATTGTTTCCCCCCCTTGTGAAGCGCCCTCCAAGGAGAGTTACGCCCCCTTTTGTAGATCTCCAATGAAAAATCATTTTTCATTTGTTGGAGGCTCTTTATCTTGCCCTATAATGGATCCCACAACTTCTCTCATGAATTTGTGTGATCCCAACCTCACCTCACTCATCTCAACCCTCCTTTCCCTTTACCTCATCCCAAGAGGTGCGCCCTCCCTTGTCTTGAAACTCCACCAAATAATTTTTAAAAATTATTTGTGACTCTTCACTTGCCTTGGCATGGATCCCATGCCTCTCACACACCTTTTTCTTGATCCCAACTATTTTTCCTTCTTTTCTACACCCTAGATCTATTGTGCAAACCCTAGATGGTGCACCCTAGCCTTGAGATATACTCATTTGCTTGGTGGTGGACACTTGGCTGAGATCCAAGAGAGGTAGGTTTGCCTCTCCAAGTATAATAGATCTAATTTCTCACTCCCAACTCACCATATATTGAGCTATTGTTATGCTACTTGATTTTCAATTCTCTCTCTCTCTCTCTCTCCATTATTCCATTTTTCCATTCTATGCTCTTAGGGTTTTGGAGTATTTTCTCTCCAAGATCTATTTTCTTGAGTAATAATAAAGGAGAAACTTTGGAGCATAACTATAGGAGGAATGCATATGCTTGATCTTCTTATGCTTATGAGGTAACATTGTATCAATTTATTTGGGTGATTGCAACTTTTGATCTTAGGTAAAGTGTTATCTAAGTAGATCTATTAATGTGTATGCTTATGGGTTTATCTATCTTGATGTATTAGATAGGATTGAAGTGTCGTTTTATTTACATACATCAACATATTATCTCTTGTATACACATCACTTAAGGAAGTTTTGTAGGTTTATACTTCAAGGGTTTCATTGGGGACTCCTTCAAGGAGAAGGGCCTCTTGAGGCACTCATACACTCCACTTCTCTAACCCTTTACTCTTCATTTATATTTTTGTTCATACACATTCATTTATCAGCTAGCATAACATGTTTAGATAGGTCATTTATATACAATATACTCTCTTGTTCTTGTGGAAAGTTCTTGCCCTAAAAAAGCAAGGGTTTTCCATCATTTTTCTTGGTTGTGTGTAGCTTTTCTGGCAAGCATAGCTTGTTGGTTTTGCTGGTTTCAGATCTGATTGAGAGGACTACTGGCTTCCCAAAGGACATACACACAACACTAAAAGGCCCTCCAAGGGGTTTGGTAGCTATCTCTCACCCTACCTTGCAAATTTTCATCATTTTAGTACATTTTTGCCTCTTTTTCTTGCTTGTAGTAGCTTACACTTGTAGAGGAAGAAGTGGTACGGCCTTCCTCTTTGTGTGAGTTTGTTGGGTAGCATAGATCTAGCTTAGGGTTTTCATTTTTAGCATTTTTTCTTTTCCTTTTAGCTAGGACGTGAGGTTTAGAAGGTGAGGGGCACCTTCTCAACCTAGGACGTGGGGTAGAGTAGTCTCTTGGTTGCTTACTTGTTTGATAGTTTACTTTCTTAGTTTCTCTCTCTCTCTTTATCTTTTACTTGTTTGCCCTAATCTCTAAATCTTGAAAGAACTTAACCTAACTAAGAAAAACCTAATTAATTGCCTACCTAGTTGGGAGAGGAATACCCCAATAGGTAAGGTTAAGTGGTTGATGATGTGATTGATGATCTATGGTTTAATGCTATCATTTTTTAGATTTAGATCAAACACATTATCATTGTCTTAAGCCTATTGGGAGGCATAATAAGTAAACTAACTAGATCTTTATTTTTTAGTTGATTTTCAAGCATTCTTCTTCATACACTTGTTTTAAATCTTAAATACTTAAATATCTAAGTGCTTAAATAAGTGAATGGTTTATATTTCTATTGCTTATATCTATTGGAATCCATTTGTTTGGGCTTGAATGTTATTGATTGGTTAAGTAGGCAAACACACTAAATTGTCTTTCCATCTCTTGAAGGCAAGTTGTCCTTGCCATTGTGTTTTCTTCTTAATAGAAAGCTCATATGTGGATGTGATAATCTAAATCTTTTTTTCAGCCATATTTATTTGTTTTACATGTGTTTATACTCTTAATTGCATAATCTTGAAGCAACACACTTAAAATCTCATAACAGTTTCGGCCATGTCACTAAATCACACTTAAAAAGTGTCTTAAAATCTTCAAAACACTCTAATAATCACCTAAACGTCTACCTAATCGATATCTATACTTAATAGAATATTTAGGGTACCTTAGACCACCATCTTCACCATCTAAAACAGGGCTTGAGGAAAACAACTAAGGGTAGTGGCAGGGGACTGTCTCATGGTGCACCAGGTGTGTGTCCTCTCCAGGAAGTACTCTTTTTTTGGGTTGACCTGTGAAGCTAGGGTGGCAACACTTATTGAGCATCCAACAGTTATTTGGCAATAGGAGGAGGAGGCTTTGGTGAAAGATTTAATAAAATTTGATAAATCTTAAGAAAGCCTAATAATTAAACCCTGGACCAAACCTAATAACTTACTTGCGGGTTTAACAACTAAGAGTGTGGATCATCTTTAGTAATCTTTATAACAACTGTGCTTAAATCTTCTAAATCTTTGGAATGTGTTGATGAGATAATGTGTTGATGATGATCTCATAAATGTGGTGATGTGATGTGATGCTTTAGTCTTTTGATATCCTGCACACATATAAGTAAAACGTGGTTAGCTTGCTTGTTGTATCTTAGATATTCTTTATTTGTAAATCTTGCATCAACAACTTTGTGGATATCTCATTTGTGAATAGATACTTTGTAATTCTTTTGTAAGTACTTGTATCTAATATTCATTGGTTTAATTGATTCTTTTGTAATATTGTAAGTAACTTGTAATCTACTTGTAATGAAACACCCCTTAACATAGTTGACCCCTTGCCCAATATTTAGGCACTAGTCTTAGTTGAGCTAGGGAAAAGGCTTGTTTTTCATGCTAACCCTTGCACCTTGCATTGTTGCCTTAGCATCTTAGGATTAGAATCCCCCAAACCTTGTAAACAATTAAAACTAACTCTTAGAACTTAACTTTAACACATCTAGTAACTAAGGTCTACCCCCTTTGGCTTCCCTAAGAGTAAGCCTAGATGGAAGAGGTTCTGGTCAAAGTGATAGTGTGGGCTATGAACCTAGGCATTGTGCCTCCAAGGACACACTAAGTGAGCCGGACTTAGCTCACATTTGCAGGTGTGTATAAGGATGGCAACAAGACTTTCACCCATTATTTTCTTATTAATAATTTCTTCATTTTCAGGTGCAGTACTTTCTTTCTTTCTTTCTCCTTCAGATTTTCTTCTCCATATCTTTATATGAGATATTCTTCGTTTTTTACCTTTTCTTTCTAATTGTGTTTTTGGAGATTTTTCATCTCCTTTGTTCTTCCAAATTTTATTAGGTTTTCTCCCTGAATTGAATGACTTGTTTAAGGATTGACTTTTTGAACTTCTGCAGCTTTGATATTTGTGCACAAACCTATGATAGTTGTAACATCTCATTGTATAACACATTTTGTTGTGTTCCCAACAAAATTGCATCTCCAACATCTAATTGAGTTTTTGGATTTTCCTATATATCCTTTCTCTAGTTTCTTGTAGTCCATTGCTTTATGGCCAAAGTTATGACAAGAAAAGAAATAGCCACTGAAGGTGTTTCCATTCTTGAATTCATTTTGTCTTGAGAGATATGTCTTTTGATTTTCTTCTTCCTTTTTTACTTCTATAGCTTCCTTCCTTAACAAAGTTCATGACTTGTAATTGCTTTGTAATTGCACCTTTTCCTTTTGAGAAGGATGATCTTTTCTCATGCTTGTAAATGGTGCTCCATTTGTCATTGTCTTGCTTTTTATTGTATCCAAGACTAGTTTTTTCATCAACCAATCTTTGATTGTTCCAAATCTTATCTAGGATAGTAGATCTATTCTGGAATTTGACAATGTAATTTTTCTTTTCATTCATCTTTTTGAGATTGACTATCTCCAATTTAAACATGTGACATGTCTCTTCCTTTTTAGTTAACTGAATATTCAGGGCTTCTTCCACTTCCTTAGAATGTTCAATTTGAGTCTTTATATTGATGACTATTTCTTTTGTCTTCAATTCATATGTCTTCAATTCTTCCATAAATTTTGTTAGATCAAAAACTTAGTTTTCAATTTTTTTATTTCTTCATTGTTTTCTAGTTGAATCCTTTTGAGGTCAATGGCTTCCAATTCCAACATTTGGCATGATTCTTCCTTTCTAATTATTTGTATCTTCTAGGCTTCTTCCATTTTCTTAGCTTATTCAATTTGAGTCATTAGATATGCATTAATACTTTCATTTATCTTTTTGAAGTTAATGATTTCCAATTCCAACATGTGGTAATAATTTTCTTTCCTAGTTAACTGGATCTTCAGGACTTCTTCACTTTCTTTAGTTTCTTAAAGTTGAGTTTTTAGACTGTTAACCAATTATTTCGTTTCTTTTATTACCTATTTTCTTTTATTGTCATGTGTATTTAATTCTTCCATCTTTTCTGTTAGATTAGCAACTTCAGTTTTCAATCTTTTGATCTCTTCTTCTTTGTTTTCTAGCTGAATCATTTGTTCATGCTCTTCATGGTTAGATTGATCTAACTGTTGTAGTAGAAACATATATTTCTCTTGAATTTTCTCCAACTCTTCTAGAGTGCACATAGTTGTGTACTCAAGATTATCAAAAGCCTCCACAGGAACTTTAATATGTATATAATTTCTTGGTTCCATACGAATCTCTTATATTGCAACTGTAACATTAGTCTTAAGATTATGCATTTTTTCTTTAGTGACTACTGAGGTATGCCTAAATTTGTTGATGAGGTTGTCTTCTTCATTGCTGACTAGGTTTTGCATCAAATCTTGCATTTCATTCTGAATAGAAATGTCTTTCTCTATATTATGTTCTTCAATATGATTGCAATTTTCCTTTTATTTATTGTGTTCCTTATCTTGATAAGAATTCTCTTCTTCTGAGTTTTGTTCTTTATTCTGACAGGAATCCTCTTTATTTGAGTCTTGTTCCTTACTTTGATAGGATTTTTCTTCTTCTTGTGCTTCATTCTGATAACAATTTTCTAGGTGGATCCATAATTCTTTAGCATATTTGTAGTGCCTCATCTTTTTTTTTTATTTGGTCTGACAATCCATCCTGGATTTCTTTTAAGGCTACTAAATTGTTTCTCCTTGCTTCATTTTCATTTTTGGTTTTTCTATTTGAAGTAGTTAAGTGCCATGTCTTACTTGCTACCGAATCCCAGACTACAAATCCTCTTGACTTCAGATATATTTTCATATTTTCCTTCCATGAAGGATAATTTGTTCCATCAAATAAGGGAGCTTCAATTGTGGAGATAGAAATTTGTCCACACATTTCTTCAGAATCTACCTTCAACTGTTTAAACTATGATGAAGGCACCTGCTCTGATACCAATTGTTGAAATGTACACTTAACACTGAGAGGGGGTGGTGAATCAGTGTCACAAAACTTTGGACAATTTTCCACTTTTCATAAATTAATTGAAAAACATATATTGATTTCAATTTCTCAACCAATTTATAAAAGAATAAATACTTTATTTATTTATTTAACTTGAATGAATACATAAGATCAATGTTCATCTTCAAACAATTATGAGAGACTCAGGTCTCTGTTACAAGACCCAGCTTGTAGTTCTCATATCCAACTGAGAATTGAGGAATCCAACCCTCATAACAAGACCCAACTTGTTGATCTCTAATCCAACTGAGATGTGAGGAATCCAATCCTAATACAAGACCCAGCTTGTAAACATACACCAACCTGATAGAATGAACCTTCATTCAATCTATTATATATAAATATATATACTTCAACAAATTCAACTACATCTTTGTTCACCATACTTCTTTGTTTATATAGTCTCCCAATAGGTATGAGTATGAACAATTATGTCCCTTTGTTTGAACCATCACACCTCTTCTTTTAACCAACTAATCTTGATTTCAAACTTTGTCTTTATGAGTTGATCACATACATGGATCGACTCATTATATTGTTCTCATGATTCTTCTGCATTATCGGTTCACCAATAGATCATATTCGATCTTTTATCGATTCTCTTTATTGTTCTGGTGTTAATTCTCTATTGAATTATTCTACAGATTTTAAGTTGTTTACAGAAATGAAATTTGTATGAGGTGATTCCTTCAAACCATTTTTTTCATATGACCATATGCACATAACCACAGGATTATTAATTAAGTGTTGCCTCTTCTTTCACCTTTATTCCTCTATCACGAGACCAATGTTTTGTGCTTCATAATTCTTCCCCTTTTTTTTATCCCCCATATGTCCAGTGTTGGGACTGTGTTCTCCAGGCTTTGATGCTCCAGAACTTTTCTTCTCTTCACCAAAATATTGTTATCTAGGAAACAATATCTTCTAGAGTGTTATATCTCGAGCAACTTCAATTCACGATTTTAATCCTCATCGTTGATGGTTGGGATTCAATCCTGAGATGGACGGTTGTCTTTTCCTCTAGTACTTCATAGATTTAGGAGTTTGTTCTTTTTATAAACTTCTGACTATCCCAGAATAAATTTCATCGAAGTGTGTATACTATGTTAATATTGAGTTGACGTTTGTCCATAAACTTCAACGGTCCAGATCTTATTTCGGAGCTTCGGTACTCCGGGACTCCGGGTTACTAGAACTTTGAAGTAGTTCAATTCCTCTAGAGTGATAACCTACCGAATAAGTCATAAAGTGGTGGTGACCACTTGTTGTCAGTTAACACCTCTTCTTACATTGTCCTTACACTATGCTTGATCAACGATCGAGAGAACCTAGAATATCTTAGATCAACGACCATCATTAACTTTGGCCTACGACACTTCGAGTATTTGTTGGTAGTAGAAACTAGATATCCCTGAAGGAATTACTCTTGGAGTGACGTAGCTTGTTGACGTCACTCTTGACATGGCCCTGGCTGAGTGGTTTCCACGTGTCACCTAGATTCGTGACTTTCGTATACCTAAAGTGCCAACTAGACCTTGACACTTGTCACCATATGAATGTGCCACGTCTCCTTGCTGGCATGGTCTTGCTGACATGGATCTCTTGATGTGTATCATGTCCTCCTCCTTGATCTAACGATAGTAGGTACTCCATATCAATGGTTGACTGGCTTTCCTGATCCGATGGTTGATGAGAGTTCTTGATGTAATGTCCCCACTTTGGGACATCATTACATTACAGATGTTTATGATGACCATAGTAGTCAGATGGAGGTTATAACGAGTACAGAGATTATTGAGAGGTATTTTGGGGTCCATCTTGCATCGCTCATCCCATTTCATCATTATGATCCATTTTGCACAGGTTGGCTTTGGTTTCGTTGCATTCTGACGATTCCCATGATTTTGAGTATTTTGAGCTATAAGTTAAGAAAATTCACTAAAGAGGTCATTTTGGGCACAATACTTGGAGGAACCTCTTAGTGTAATAGCTCACTGGATTTGGGAGGAGAAACATTACAGGATGGGATGGTGAGAAGTGACTTTCATTGGCCAGGGAAGCCACAAGGAGAGATAAGGTGCTTTTCAAAGGTAAAAAGGTTAATTAATTAATTAAAGTGATTTAATTAATTAATTAAATATTAATAAAATGAAAGTCACTTTGGAGGGACAAGGTGAGAAGGAATTATAAAGGAAATGCAAGGGCCTCTATTGATTCATTCATGTATGTTTATTAGTTTGATATCTGGCTTCTAGCTAGAGATCCCATACCTTGGGGGTTTTGAGGGTTTTGACTTAACAAACACTAGAGGATGATTCGGTAGTGAAAGATTCCACCTAGCTTGTCCCAAGCTTGGTCTCGGAGCTGCAATACTCTCCCACACCATTCTAGTTCAGATATACATTAGTGCAGGAGGGTTCTACACTACTCATAGGCACAGGAAGAGAAGGAGGGCGCACCATTGGGGGTTTCCAGCAAGGGGGCACACCATTCAGTGAATGAAAGATCATTGTAGGAGTTTGAGGGGTCTCTTGGAGATTTGAGCATTTGGGTTTTACTTGCAGGTCCTTAGCCATGATTTCTAGTGCCTCTTGAGAGAGTTTTATGGTTCAGAATATTTCCTAGAGCATTGGGACGAATTGGAGAGAAGGAGAGCATTTTTGAGATTCAGATCCATTCAGTTTGGAGGAGTTATCCATAGAAATTCGGCCTGAGACTTCAGGTGCAGGATCCTACCACCCCGATCTATCATTTGGCCAAGTTTGGACTCATTTGGAGGCCTCCTTCATGAGGGTTGAAATTGTAAGGTTTGACAGTTTCAGGAGGGCGCAACTCAATTGGAGGATTTAGCATTTGGAGGAGTTTCCCTTGGTATTTCGGTTTGATATTTCAAGAAGGGAATCCATTCATCTCGATCTACAGTTCGGCATATTCAGCATAGCATTTGGAGGTCTTTGATAATAGGGCCAAATTATTGAGGGTCTTCATGGTTTCAGCGAGACGTGGCATCTTCCAGCTTGGGGGTTGACACTTCATACGGCCCAGATATTTCTTGTATTGGTATTCATTGTATATTCAACCTTTGGAGGCTTATTGTAGTATTCTTTTGGAGCATTTTGTAGCAACTTCTATTGTCTTTATTGGAGCCATCTGTTGAGCATTCTAGATTGGCCTCCTCCTTGTAGTAGGTTCTTCTATTTATGAATAAAATCAGATCTGCAGTGTTTTGGCTTGTCTATCATCTTGTTGATCTTGCATATGGTTGAGGTATGTTACATTGCTTATCTTCTTATGTGTTGTTGCAAACACATATATAACACATCAGTAAACCCTAAGTGCAACCTAAATGTTCACAATAAGCAAAGTGTTTGACGAAATGCCACAACCAATAAAAGTTTAAAAAGACACCAAAACTGTGATTTCCTTGCATATTGGCTTGGGAACATTACAGTGGTATCAGATCTTAAACTAGTTATGCTAGCCCGAGGGTATTCCATAAGTAGAGATGGATGTGTGGGACATTACAGGAAGGATTGTTTATTGTGATAGGGAATATCTAACCCTCAATGAGAATCTCAGAGGTCTAATAACATACCGTCATTTTGTATCCTATAAAAATCCTAGTTGGAGCAAAGATAAGGTTACACATTGGATTGGCGTAGTAGAGGAAAAGAGAGCCAGAGAATCTATATGGGAAAGGGATGAGATATACTTTGAGATAACATGCTAGGAGATAAAATATTTCACCCTTAGTAAGGAAACTAGGGCCCAAATAATCTTCCCACAATATGTAGCCTTAAGAAATCCCAGTTGGAGTGAAGAGGATGTTTTACATAGGTTCATCGTATCAGAGGAAAAGAGAGCAGCAACAACTAGATGGTTGGAAGAACAGAGGAACCCCACACCCATTAGGAGCACGCAGCTTTGCTATAGTTGCAAGGTGCCTTGGGTACCAGATCATAGGTGTAGGGGTAAGGGTCAGAAGCATATTATTGAGGTACACCCTGACAATGATGATGAGGCATGTGAGGATGGATCAATAGATTCTTATCTAGAGTAGTCTGATGATGATAGTGACTCTTGCACAGAGACTAGTGATAGTGACTCTTGCACAGAGGCTAGTGATTCTTGCACGCTTGAGGATGATGTTGACCCTTGTGTAGTGGATAGACAGTCAGAGGATCAGGATGAAAGCACCTGCATTTCAGCAGATGTATCACATGGTGTTGATGACCCTACACCTTAGCAAAGTGGATACATTAGTGGGGGTTTTCACGTGTTAGCACCTAGATCTGATGAGCTTCCTAGGAGGTTCATGACACATATCTCATCTTTTCAGACACCCATGATAGCCACGTCACATGAGGATATCAGTGGCATTTTAGATATGATGGAGAAGCCATGTGTGAGGGATGCACACCATGGACATGTGGATCCATAGATCCAGGAGGAGGTACAGGATGTATAGATAGTTGACCTTACACATACAGATCAACATGAGGAGATTGAGTCACATATTTGGGAGACTCCATTAGTTGAGCAGATTGGGGAGACTGACAAGTTAATGGAGCACTTACTTCCAGGATCGTCCTAAAGTGATGAGGATGCACTCTTTATTGGTCAGGACGACCATATCATGTATCTGGATACATCTATATGGGATCCAGGCATAGATGATAGTAGCAGGGTGAGTGCACAGGAAGATATTGTTGCTCATACAGGATACGGTGTGATTCAAAGGGAGATGGAATATAGTGATGGGGTGCAGTGGCATACAGGAAGATCCAAAAACACAGTAGACATTGGGCAGTTCAACATGTTATTTTATGCAAAGAGTATATTTGGGGACTTCGGAGTTGACACTAGAAGGACTAACGCTAGCAGTGAGGTAAATAAGGTGGCACCTCAGCATGACTATGATCAAGAGTCACACCACTTAGCAGGGCAGTTGAGAATCAGTGAGGATATGATCATGGAAGCCACCAGGCGCAATGACGACATGCATACATGGGTGACAGATTACTATTGGAGAGCATCAGTGGCACATGGAAGTTTAGATGGGGAATTTTCCATGGAGGATTTTCATACACTCAAGGAGAGAGTATCTATGATGAGGACCGACTACCAGCATTTGTTGACTGACAGGGAATACCTATTGAGGATTGGTGAGACATATCATGAGGCTCTGAGGGAGCAGGAGTTGGAGGTGGACAGACTTACTCAAGAGTTGGAGAGAACTCAAGGATTCTTGAGAGGCACATAGACATCCCTTCAAGAATCAGAGTCCAGATTAGAGGAGCTTCTTGAGGAGATTCGTCATAGTTCCACTTCATCTGTCTTAGTGGGCACTCATATATATCATTCAGTCATGTTGCTAGGGGATGTTGGTGATCTAGCAGAGGAGCACTATTTGATGGAGGACACTTCCATTTGTGTTCCTAGAGTAGTTGACTTCCATGTAGAGGTTGATCCATCAGTACACCCATGATCTATGATACATCATGAGTCTATGATAGAAGACATGAGTATGTTGGAGCATACAGTGATGAGTGATATGTCACAGAGACATGTCGAGATATATGGTGGGATTCAGAGGGGTATATTGCCTTGCAGGGAGGAGACACACCTAGGGGAGCATGAAGATGTCACTCCTTTGCAATAACACCTAGTTATGAGAGATCACCTTCACCATATCAGTAGTTGCATGGGAGATGAGAGATGGAGATTGGTTTACCAGCAGTTGGAGGAGTTACTTCTGGTTGTACTGGATGGTTGGGATTTGTTGATGACCACAGGAGAGTATTTATCATGGATACCGATGGATGAGCTTCTGGTTGAATCCTTGGGATTGACCAAAGCATATGATGCCTTCCAGTCTTATAATCAGTTGCAGAGGTTTCTGTTAGCCGGTGACAGCAGCATGAGGAGGGATAGGTTGTGGCTGAGGACATGGGGAGTGGCTAGGTTGAGAACACCTGACATGAGTATCTTTATGGCATCCATCTGAATAGAGGTGGATCATCATAGGAATATACTTGAGACTTGGTGCATGATGGTGATCATCATAGGCTAGGTGATAGAATATGGGAAAAGAGGGCTTCTGACAGTGATCAGTCTCACACAGGAGCAGTTAGAGGATACTTGAAGCGATAAACTTCCAAGTTTGCCATGGGATCTGGGTGTTCATTTAGCTAGCAGGATGTTTTACTATAGGGTGACCCAAGTTACATGAGAGAGCCACATATGCCACCATGGGTTGTTTTGGAGTGGGCCTGCAGGGATTTGTCGATGGAGCGAGGCAACTTTTCAATCTTGGTCATCATGATCGGACATGGAGATGGTTGGGCAGGTACTACTTCTAGAGAGATGTTCTTATAGATGCAGCTTTTGGATGGTAGGTCTAAGTGCCACATGTACTTCAGCTTGAGGATCCAAGAATGGAGGATCTGGTATTTATACAGGGAGCAGTCAGGCATGGTCAGCATAGTGCAGTGTCAACATGGTGATCTTCGACAGAGGCTAGCATGGGATCCAGGGATTGTCGGGTTGATAATTTCACTGACTGACAGAGGCGAGTGGACCTTTGCAGGGGAAATTTGTTCTGACTTTCCATTGAGCTTCAATGTTGAGGAGAGCACACCACTTGAGGGTGACTCACAGAGGTCTTGCAGTACCTCATTATGGCATCATCATGGGCAGTTGATGGAGGTCATGTTGATGTTGGTAGTATCTTGGAGGATGGACTCAGTCAAGGATGAGGCCATGATTCATGAGCAAGAGTTTCACAATGTTGATACATTTCAGAATTATGCTTCCCAAGGGATTGCAGTTCATGTCTTGATATGGGACCCAGGGGGAAGAGTGTGTGTTAGTTCATCTTTTGATGGGGTCTATTATGTGTACTACAGGTGGACATGGGATCCTGGTATTATACTTGAGGGGATTTGGTTATTTCTTGAGGACAAGCAATTTTCTAGCAGGGAGGACTATAATGTCCCCACTTTGGGACATCATTACATTACAAAGGTTTATGATGACCAGAGTAGCTAGATGGAGGTTATAGTGAGTACATAGATGATTGAGAGGTTTTTTTGGGTCCATCTTGTATCTCTCATCCCATTTCATCATTATGATCCATTCCACATAGGTTGGATTTGGTTTTGTTGCATTCCGACGATTTCCATGATTTTGAGTATTTTGAGCTATAAGTTAAGAAAATTCACTAAAGAGGTCATTTTGGGCACAATACTTGGAGGAACCTCTCAATGTAATAGCTCATTGGATTCGGGAGGAGAAAAGCTATAGGATGGGATGGTGAGAAGTTTTTTTCGGTGGCCAGGGAATCCACAAGGAGAGATAAGGTGCTTTTCAGAGGTAAAAAAGTTAATTAATTAATTAAAGTGATTTAATTAATTAATTAAATATTAATAAAATGAAAGTCACTTTGGAGGGACAAGGTGAGCAGGAAGTATAAAGGAAATGCAAGGGCCTCTATTGATTCATTCATATATGTTTATCAGTTTGATATCTGGATTCTAGCTAGAGAGCCCATACCTTGGGGGTTTTGAGGGTTTTGACTTAACAAAACCTAGAGGATGATTCGGTGGTGAAAGATTCCACCTATCTTGTCCCAATATTGGTCTCGGAGTTGCAATACTCTCCCACACCATTCTAGTTCATATCTACATCAGTGCAGGAGGGTTCTACACCAGCCACAGACACATGAAGAGAAGGAGGGCGCACCATTGGGGGTTTCTGGCAAGGGAGGCACACCATTCAATGAAGGAAGGCTTGTTGTAGGAGTTTGAGGGGTCTCTTGGAGATTTTAGCATTTGGTTTTTACTTCCAAGGCCTTGGCCATAATTTCTAGTGCCTATTGAGAGATTTTTATGGTTCAGATTATTTCCTAGAGCATTGGGACGAATTGGAGAGAAAGAGGGCATTTTTGAGATTCAGATCCATTCAGTTTGGAGGATTTATCCATAGCATTTCGGCCTGAGACTTCAGGTGGAGGATCCTACCACCCCGATCTATTATTTGGACGAGTTTGGACTCATTTGGAGGCCTCCTTCATCAGGGCCAAAATTGTAGGGTTTGACAATTTTAGGAGGGCGTAGCTCAATTGGAGGATTTAGCATTTGGAGGAGTTTCTCTTGGTATTTCAGTTTGAGATTTCAAGAGGGGATTCCATTCATCCCGATCTACAGTTCATCATCTTCAGCATATAATTTGGAGGTCTATGACAGTAGGGCCAAATTATTGAGGGTCTTCAAGGTTTCAGCAGGACGTGACATCTTCCATATTGGAGGTTGACACTTCATACGGCCTAGATATTTATTGTATTGGTATTCATGGTATATTCAGCCTTTGGAGGCTTATTGTAGTCTTCTTTTGGAGAATTTTGTAGCATCTTCTATTGTCTTTATTGGAGCCATCTATTGAGCATTTCAGATCGGCCTCCTCCTTGTAGTAGGTTCTTCTATTTATGAATAAAATCAGATATACAGTGTTTTGGCTTGTCTATCATCTTGTTGATATTGCATATGGTTGAGGTATGTTACATTGCTTATCTTCTTATCTATTTCTTCAAACACATATATAACACATTAGTAAAACCTAAGCGCAACCTAAATGTTCACAATAAGAAAAGTGTTTGGCGAAATGACACAACCAATAAAAGTTTAAAAAGACACCAAAACCATGATGTTCCTTACATATTGGCTTGGGAACATTACACATAACTTCGGGACTTCGGGGCTCCAAAGGTCCAGTTAATTGTTACTCCAATTTTCACCGGAGTTGGTCAGTGCTGAAGTGGTCAACATGTTTCTTGGCACGTTCTGAATAGATCAACGACTGAGGGAATTTCCTGATCCGATGGACGATGTGAGTTCATGACTCTGGAGCTTCGGGGCTTCGGAGGTCCAGGTAATTTTTTCTCTAATTTCCACCGGAGTTGACCGTCTCCTTTCCTTTACTTTGATCTGATGGCTCCAATATCTCTAGTCCATATCAATGATATAGTTTCAATCCTTACATTATCCTTCCACTGCATTAATCTAAGGGCCATGACTTAATCAACTGTTGAGATGGATGGCTAGGATTTATTTGTTGATCTGTATCTTGGATCGACAACTGTGCATAAAATGGTGTGGAGATCTACGATCAGGGATGATTGTGGAGTCCCAACTAACATGAACTTTAAAACCATTGTTGAGTTCTACAATGGAATATGCACATTGGTGGATGAACCAATGTGAGTCATCAATTTGTTGATGGGTGATGATCGACGATCGTCGTGGATTGCGGAACTGAAATCTGTGCAGACGTTAACGTGTCCTTTGAATCTTGCAATGGCTCCTTGCCACTGATTTGCCTTCACTGAGATCCAATGATCATGACTTAATCATATGTTGATCTGACATTATTCACCTACAACTCCCAAATCCAACGGTTGTTGTGGCTTTCTATTGAATTCATCTTCCGATGGTCATGATCTATTCTCTTGTTAGATTGATGGCTCTTGTAACTTACTTATGTGTTATTCCTTCTGATTTGTTCATCACTATTTCTCCTGAGATTTTAATAACTATTTGTGCATTCTTTTATGAATTGATCTTATGTCGCTAACTCTCCTAATCTCTTAATTCCTTGTGCTTCGTTACTCCTTATGTACATGGATTCTCTGCATGCTACCTCTCCTAAGATTTAGAGTCATAGGATCACTATTGATCCTATCATGATAAACAATGATCATGAATTGTTTCTGCCACAAGGTGATCTTCCTCTTCTTCTGATTATTACTTTACATGTTGGACTCATGTTTCCATCAATGACAACATATAATCAATAATTCCAACAAGGGGGTTGTAGCCTCCTTCTTGTTGGAGCCAAAAAATTGGGGAGTTGGAGATTTCCTCAGATTGTAGCCTGAGAATATAGGGCATTGGAGCCTCCTTCCAGTTGCAGCTGGAAAATGAAGAAAGTTGGTGCTTCTAATGAATGTACTTCTTAAAGACATATAAGAAAAAAAAAATTGTGGTTTTCTCCCACATTGGGTTTCCACATAAAAATATTGGTGTACTGTGTATGTGTATGATTGCTCATTGTTCATGGTTTATTTATTCTACACTTGTTAAATGATATTGGTAAATTGATCATAAATTTAACAACACTTATATACTGTGGTTAAAAAGGATTAAAAATCACTATTACCGATTCACCCCCCCTCTCAGTAATCCAACAATTGGTATCAGACCAGGTCCTTCAAAAGGTAGTTTAACCAATGGAAGGAGATCATGGATTACTCTAATATTGGGATACGATAGTTTGATGGGGAATATTATTCCTTCTAGAGCAAAAGAATGAAGACACACATACAAGAACTAGGATTTGATGTTTGGTTATTAGTAGTAGATGGATACAAACCACCAACCACTCCTCCAACAGATAAAGATGGAAATAAACTTGAAGAAAATAATTCAAGAGATATGAGTGCACTCCTGAATGGTTTGAATAAATCAATACACACCAAGGTTATACATTTTGATTCCACAAAAGAAATCTAGGACAAATTGAAGAACATATACGAAGGAGATGAGAAATTCAAGGAAGATACACTTCAAATTTTCATAACAAAGTTTGAACAACTGAATATGAATGAATATGAAGACATAGCATCCTAATTTCTATGAGTTGATGAAGTAGTAAAAAGTATCAAAGGAATGGGAGACTATTTAAAGGAACATGTTGTTTTCAAAAAGGTATTGACATCCCTACTAATGAGATTTGATTCAAATATTTCAACACTAGAAGAGAGAGTGGACCAAGCTACACTAAACATGGATGAGTTGCATGGGACACTCACAACTTATCAGATGAGAACAAAGTAAGACAATCCCATTAAAAAGGAAGCAACATTCAAATTATCTAAGAAGACAAAGAAAAAGGACAAGCAAAAGGCAAAGTCAGATAGTAGCTGCAGTGATATCTCAGAAGACGATGAAGAAGTTTCCAACTTCATCAGAAGGTTGAAAAAGGTGTTGAGATGTTTACAGGAAGAGTGTGCTTGTCATTGATGGCAAGAACAACAACGAACCAAACCTCAATATATAAGAAGATGAAAAAGATCAGAATAGATAGTGGTTTCCAGAAGTGCGGACGAGGTCCAAGAGATGGACTTGCAGGAGGAGAAAAGGTAGAGACCCGTGAACACTTAGAAAATATTCTAAGTCAGAGAGATTAGAATCTCAGGAGGAAGAGCGACAGTGGCTATTGGATCATCGATCCAGAGGACCAACAACCGTCGGATTGAATTAATGGAAGGATAGGATAAGAGGGGAAAAATGGTTGAAAATTTAATTATCCGAATACCCGTCAACCATCAGATCAAACCCAAATTCCTGTTAGTCGTTGGATCATTCTAAGTGGAAGACTAGGATAAGATAGAAGATATGAATCGCAGACAGATCAAGCCATCGATCTAGGATCATGATCGACGAACAACATTTAGTTCGAGTATAAATATGTGAGGAGGTTACGCTCCAGAGAAATCACTTCGAGAGTTTCAGTTTGAGATCTGAAATCCCCTAATTCCTGAGAGCCGAAGAGCCAGAGTAAATGTCAACTGTCACATCATTTTAAACTGGAAGGAAAGGATAAGCTAGAAAAGCAACATCGTAGAAATATCGAGTCGTCAATCTAAGAACATGATCGATGAACAACATTTACTTCATCTCTAAAAGTTGTGAGGAGATTATTACTTGGGGATTCTCACTTCGGAAGAATTGGCGACTTGAAAAGTCGAAATACCCGAAGTCCCAAAGTGAATGAGGATCCACTTCAGCAAGACTACGTCAGCAAGGAAACGTGGTGCAATCATACAATGACAAGTGTCAAGTTGATTCATCATTTCAGGTACGTGCAAATCACAAATTTGAGTGACATGTGGAATCTACTAGGATCATGACACGTCATCAAGTGATGTAAGTAAGTGACGTCACTTTAGGAGTTTTAATTCGGGAGCTTTACCACCAGAATTTGCCCAAAGTCCCGAAGTGGTTTGGGGTCGTCGATCGTCGAGGAGGACAGGTGGCGCGAGAGCCAAAACTTCATAAGTTAATTTTCTGAGGGCATGCCGCAATTGAAACCATTGTATCGAAGAAGGGTTACGTGGTAGCTGGAGATAGATTGTGGGGAGAAAAATGGTTAATCCCAAACCACTGTTGGATGCACACGCAATCGTTCACTTACGCAAGGATATAGCCCAATGTCACATGCAACAGGGGGCTAATGAGAAGAGAGATCACACCCGCAATAACGTGGTCATGTAAAGTTAAATTGTCCAAGGTCATATCGGAAAATAGGGAGCTAGTTCTCGCTAGAACAAGAACACAGAGAACCTTTTGAATAGGAGTATCGTCACCACCAAGGGTCACATGAAGAGACTTAGAAGCGAAAGAAGCCAAAAAAAAATGATTGGATGTAACTGCCAGAGAAGACGAAAAATTTTGAATGACAGAGAAGCAAACAATTCTCAAGATAAATGCCAGAGAAGCCAAAGAACCTTGAATAATGGCCAGAGAAGATGAATATTTCGCATGATGATCGGGTAGAGGACTCGACATGAGAAAGACATAAAGAACAAATAACATAGTGTGCTTTTTCGAGAGTGATGCATGTGGATAGGAGGAGACGCAGTGGAGTAGTACTTGAAGTGGAGATCAGAGGTGTAGTGTATAGAATGAAAAGGAAGCACAAAGCATAAAAGGAATAAGAGAAGTTGAACAGAGGTGCATCGTGCGCTAGAGGGAAGAGAGCAGAGAATAGAAGCAGAAATATGTAGAAGTGGAACAAAGGATAGAAGCTGAAGAAGGCAGAGGAGACTTGGAGCTGTAACAGACTATATCAGAGACAGAGAAAGTAAGTAAAAGTTTTGCAGGATTCAATCAGGTTGGTAGGGTGCTACTAGGGAGGATTGTAGTCCTCTAAATTCAAGTTGGTCCTAGAAGATATTCTAGGATTTGGTGCTTCCATCTAGTTGGTGCCAGAGAAACCTAGGAGTTCGTGCTTCCATCTAGTTGGTGCTAGAGAAATCTGAGATTTGGTGCTCTCTGCTAGTTGTATCTTTCTATCAGAGGTTGTAGCCTCATATTTGAGTTTGAGCTCAAAGACTGTGATGTACATGAAAGTTGGAGCTTGATTGACATCCTAATAAGAAGAGGTTTTCACCCTTTATGGGTTTCCTCAGGAAAATTGTTGTTTATGTGTATTATGTGTGATTGATCATTGTATATCTATGCATGTTAAGTTATCAGCAACATATTAAATAATAGTCTAGAAAGAATCAAAAAAGAGAAAAGTTTCAAGCCTATATATATAACTGATTCACCCCCCCCCCCTTCTTAGTTATATTTCCAACAATTGGTATCAGAGTCGGTGCCTTTGATCAAAGGTAGATTCATAAGATTGAACATGACTAGTCACGATGGAAGTTCAACTAATAGATCCCCTTTGTTTGATGGAACAAACTTTGCCTTCTGGAAAATAAGGATGAGAACACATTTAATTTCCTTGGGTGTTGATGTTTGGGATGTCGTTGAAATGGGATATGTCAAGCCTGTAGTCTTGGCCTCAAAAGATGATAATCTAGAGTTTAGATTTAATGCAAAAGCAATGAATGTCATCTTCAATGGACTTGTTGAAGCCAAGTTTGTCAAAGTCATGCACTGTGATTCAACAAAAGTTATGTGGGACAAGTTGATAAGCAGTTTTGAAGGTGATGAAAAGGTGAAAGACGCAAAACTTTAGACTCACGGATTGAAATTTGAGCAGTTAAAGATGGATGAAGATGAAACTATCAATAATTACTTCTTACATATAGAAGAACTTGTCAACACTATGAAAGGCCTAGGTGAAATGATAGCTGATTCTTTTCTAGTCCAGAAAATATTAAGATCTCTTCATGATAGATTTAACTCAAAGGTCTCTGCTATAGAGGAAATAGTTGATCTCAAAACATTGACACTAGATCAACTTCTTGGAACCCTAACTTATTATGAAATGAGAATCGCCAAAGGTAAATCCACTTCAAGAGAGGCATCTTTTAAAGTAAAGAAAAACACATACTCCGATATAGATGATATTGAAGCAAATTTTGTGAGAAGACTGAAGAAAGGATCAGGCAAATACAAAGGTAAACTGCCCTTCAAATGTTTCAACTTTGGTAATATAGGTCACTTTTCATCTAAGTGTACTCACAAAAGAAAGGATTAGACATATGACGATGAAGAAAAGCACAAACACAATAAGGTCTATAAAGAGAATAATTTTAAGAAGAAAATCCTTTGTGTAGACAATGATGATGATCCCTCAGATGATGAAAGCAATGACTCTTCTATTGAAGATAAAATAAATGATATCATGCTAATATATTTAGAAGATATAAACAATGAAGATACATGAAGTGAGTTCATTGATTGTGAAGCAGTAGTAGATCTTGAAGGAGAACTTGTCAGTGCCATGGAAGATATTGATAGACTTAGAGAAAAGAAAAGAAAAGAAAAACAGTTGTTGCTCAGGTATGAGAAAACATGCAAGGAACCATCTGAATAAATTACTATGTTGAAGGTTAATTTATAAGAATCTAAGAATATTGAAGACATCCTCAAACAACAATTGAAGGAATCCAAAACAAAAGGTGAAAAATTGGAAGCTGAAGTAGTGATTGTCAGAAAAGATCTAGAGAAATTTCAAGCCTTATATCATCAGAATCTGACAAATATTAAAGCCTCAAAAGGATTAGCCTCCATTCTGAATCAACAAAGGAATTCAAAGTTGAAAATTGGTTTGGGTTATGAAGAGGGATCAAGTAGTGGTCAGCCAAGCAACAAAGAATCCATCAAGTTTGTCAAATCTACAACCATTGACAACAAAAAACCTGCAGAAACAAAGGAAGAGAATCAGCTGCCAAGGAGGAGTGAAGGAAAATATAATAGGACTGAATCTGTAGAAAAAATAAATAATACACCCTTTGCTCAAGGAAATCATCAGCATGAAGAAATCAACCTGCTCAAAGACGACAACCATTTTTCAGGTACAAAGATTTTTTCTATGGATATTGGTTTTACTGCTCTAACTTTGGCCACAAAGCTGTAAATTGTTCTTTAAGATTTAGACATGAGCAATCAAGACAACCAAGGAATAAATACCTACCACAAAAAAAAATGAGATAGCTAAGTAACAAACAACTACAAACTGCAAATCATGTGATGGCTGGGAAAAAGACACAGATTAAGCATAACAATCGTTATGATCCTTTATTCAATGATCTAGAATGTTACATCTTCCATAATTATGGACATAAAGTTGCAGACTGTCGCTTAAAGAACTATAAGCCATATTCAAATCACAGATCTGAAAAAGTCAAGGTTTGGAAGGAGAATGAAGATAATAAGTGTGGATTGGTGTTGTCAGGTCAAA
Organism: Picea engelmannii; assembly: GCA_009831015.1. Taxonomy (NCBI): domain Eukaryota; kingdom Viridiplantae; phylum Streptophyta; class Pinopsida; order Pinales; family Pinaceae; genus Picea; species Picea engelmannii. Next base: position 2,356,098 of record ML776784.1, on the reverse strand, counting down.
GACAAAAAGACTCATGGTATATTGACAACGGATGATCCATTCATATGACAGGTGACAAAATTAAGTTCTTATCAGTCAAGGAAAATAAATCAGGGAGTGTGACCTTTGGAAATGATGCTCCAGGAAATATCAGAGGTAAAGGTCTAGTAATCTTAAGTAATGGAAGAAGCAAATCTCAAGATGTATTATTTGTTGATGGTTTAAAGCATAATCTTCTTAGTGTCAGTCAAATATGTGACAGAGGATGTGAAGTCGCCTTCACTTCCAAGAATTGTAAAATAAAGATAGTAAACACAGGAGAGTTGCTTGCAAAAGGGGATAGAACCGAAAACAATGTATATGTTCTGAAGGAAGATAAGGAGAAATGTCATTTAAGTAAATTTGATGAAAGTTGGTTATGGAACAGAAGGCTTGGACACCTGAATTTTGATCATATTGTCAAACTGAATAATGAAGGTGTTGTGAAAGACCTTCCAAAAATATCTAAGCCTAATAACTCTATATGTGAATCTTGTCAAATGGGGAAGTTGACTCGTGCTTAATTTAAATCAAAGAGTTTCACATCTTCAGAGAAACCACTTCAAATTGTTCATCTAGATCTATGTGGACCATCGCAAAAGGAAGGTACTGAAGGAGAACGTTACTTTATGCTAGTCATTGATGACTTCTCCAGACTTGCGTGGGTTGCCTTTCAGAGAGAAAAATCTGATGTGTTTGAGAAGTTCAAAAGTTTAAGGCATTAGCTGAGAATTAGATGGGAAGGAAGCTAAAGGCAATTCTCTCAGATAGGGGAGGAGAGTTTTTGTCAGGAGATTTCAAAGAATTATGTGACAGACATGGAATTAAAAGAGAATATACTATTCCAGGTACTCCTCAACAAAATGGAGTTGTATAATGCCAAAATGGATCAGTTCAGCAGATGGAAAGGGATATGATGAGTGAAAGGGACATTTCACAAACCTTTTGGGTGGAGGTTGTTCACACAACTTTCCATATTCTAAACAAAGTGCATCTAAGGCTGAACAGTGATAAAAATCCATATGAGTTGTGGTTTGGTCAACCTGCATCAATCAATCATTTCAAAGTATTTGGAAGTAAATGATACATCAAGAATAATGATGATCATCTGGGAAAATTTGATAGTAGATATGATGAAGGTATCTTCTTAGAATATGCAATGAATAGTAAGGATACATTTTCTTTAACAAAAGAATGCATAAATTAGTAGATTGTGTTGATGTTCGAATTGATGAAGAAGCTCCTGTAAAAGATCAACAGAGAATAAGCACTAAGCCATATGAAAAAGATGATGAGAATAATGAATATGAAGAATAACAAATCTCAAAGTCACAAGAAGATGATGAATCAGGTGGAGAAGAGACACCCAAACAAGAAGAGTCAGGACAGCAATCAACATCAATTCCTTCCTCCAGAATTACTCAAAAGAATCATCCTGAGAGTCGGATAATTGGTGAGAAAAACAAAGGTGTACAAACCAGAAGAAGGATAATCAAAGACGTTGAGAAATCACATATAGACTTCATATCCATGGTGGAACCCAAGAACTTTAATGAAGCCAGTAAAGACGTGCATTGGTTAAAATCAATGAATGAGGAACTCGACCAGATTGAAAAGAATGACACTTGGGAACTCGTTCCTAGGCCAACAAATAAAAAAGTAATAGGATCCAAATGGGTCTATAAAAATAAGATGAATGAGCAAGGAAATATTGTAAGAAATAATTCTAGATTGGTCTACAAAGGATATGCTCAAATAGAAGGACTGGATTTTGATGAAACATTTGCGCCCGTAGTAAGATTAGAAGTTATTAGAATGCTTCTTGCCTATGCTTTTCATAAACAATTTAAAGTCTATCAAATGGATGTCAAGTCATATTTTCTAAATGGAGATCTAAAAGAAGAAGTCTATATGGAACAACCAGAGGGTTTCCAACTGTCAGATAACTCTAACTTTTTTTGCAAGCTTAAGAAAGCCTTATATGGGTTGAAACAAGCTCCCTGTTCCTGGTATTACAGATTGGATAAGTATCTTCAAGTCAAAGGGTTCAAGAGAGGAACAATTGACAACAATATATATATATGAAAACAAAGGGTAGTGTCTTTCTCATTGTGTTGGTCTATGCAGATGGCATCATCTTCGGAAGCAATAATTCTTCATTGGTACAATGGTTTTCTTCTGCCATGCAATCTAAATTAGAAATGTCTATGATAGGGGAACTGTCATTTTTCCTTGGTCTACAAATAACTTAGAGGTCTGAAGGAATATTTCTTTCTTAAGAGAAATGTTGAAAAGGTTTCAAATGGAACATTCTACACCTATGAGCACACTTATGGTCACTGGATGCAAGTTAAGCAAGGATGATGACTCACCAGATGTTGATCAGAGTTCATATAGGTCTATGATAGGCAGCCTATTGTACATCACAGCATCTCGTCCAGACATAATACATGTTGTTGGAATGGTAGGAAGGTATCAGGCTGCACCTAAACAAAGTGATTTGTTAGGTGTCAAAAGAATATTCAGATACTTGAAAGGAAAAATGAACTATGGCTTATGGTATCCTAGGAATCATAATTTTCATCTATCAGTATATTCAGATGTTGATTGGGCTAACTGCGTGGATGAAAGGAAAAGAAAAAGAGGAGGTGCATTCTTCTTAAGAGATTCTCTTGTATCATGGTTGAGCAAGAAACAAAGTTCCATTTCTTTATCAACTAAAGAAGTTGAATACATTGCAGTTGCCACTTGTTGTACTCAAGTATTGTGGATGATTCAGACACTTGCAGACTTGGAGGTAAAATATACTACACCGATCCCAATTCACTGTGATAATACTAGTGCAATTAGCATGTCAAAGAATCCTATATTTCACTCCAATACCAAGCATATACCCATCAAGTACAACTTATTGATGGAACAGGTGACCAACACTATTGCTTCTTTGCATTATATTCCATCCAAAATTCAGATTGTTGATATCTTCACTAAACCACTTGCAAAAGATCAGTTTGCGTATCTATGCCAAAAGTTGGGCGTGACCCTGTTATCAAGTTAAAATAGTCTATCTGATCACTGGGAGCACAAAGTCACTCTCTGGTTTTTTTTTACATTGATTTCAAAGGGGGAGAAAAAGGTGTTGTCTGTATGCTACAGTTGGAGGTCTAAGCAGAATAGTGCATCCTTTTAGGGTTTCCATCAATGCCAAAGGGGGATATTGTTGGAATGTTTACAGGAAGAGTGTGCTTGTCATTGATGGAAAGGACAACAACAAACCAAACCTTGAGAGAGCAGAAGACAAGAAAGCTCAGAAGAGATAGCAGTTTCCAGAAGTGCAGACAAGGTCCAAGAGACAAACTCACAAGAGGAGAAAAGGTCGAGACCCATGAACACTTAGAAAATATTTTAAGTCAGAGAGATCAGAAGTGCAGGAGGAAGAGAGAAAGTGTTCATTCGATCACTGATCCAGAGGACCAACAATTGTCATATTGAATTAATGGAAGGATAGAATAAGCAGGGAAAAACGGTTGAAAATTTGATTATCTGAATACCCGTCAGTTGTCTGATCAAACCCGAATTCCCATCAGTCGTTGGATCATTCTAAGTGGAAGGAAAGGATAAGCTAGAAGAGTTTCATTGTATACAGATCGAGCCATCCATATAGGATCATGATTGACGAACAACATTTAGTTCGGGTATAAAGATGTGAGGAGGTTACGCTCCGGAGAAATCACTTCCAGAATTTCAGTTTGAGATCTGAAATCCATGAAGTCCGGAGAGCCGGAGTAAACTTCAGTCGTCAAATCATTTTAAATTGGAAGGACATGATAAGATATAAAAGAAGCATCACAGAAAGATCGATCCATCAATCTAAGAACATGATTAATGAAAACATTTAGTTCGGGCCTAAAAGTTGTGAGGAGGTTACTGTTCGGGGATTCTCACTTTGAAAGAATTAGTTACTTGAAAAGTCGAAATATCTGAAGTCCTGAAGCCTGAAGTCCCGAAGTGAATGAGGATCCACGTCAGCAAGGACACTTGGATCAATCAGACAATGACAAGTGTCAAGTTGATTCGACATTTCAGGTGCATGTAAATCACAAATTCGAGTGACATGTGGCAGCTACTAGGCTCATGACACATCATCAAGTGATGTCACTATGGGAGTTTTACTTCGGGAGCTTTACCACCAACAAGTGCCCAAAGTTACAAAGTCCCGAAGTGATTTGGGTTTGTCCATCGTCGAGGAGGATAGGTGGAACGAGATCCACAACTTTGGAAGTTTGTGGATGGGGAGAACGTGAAAATCGTTGAAGACGAATCTCGGTCGTTGATCATCAAGGGGAGTACATGTCAGTTGATTTGAGATTTCGGAGAAATCTCACTTCAAGGATTTCCAGTTGAGACTTGAAAATTCTGAAGTTTGAAGACGCGAAAGGATCCTGACCATTGATCCAAAAGGGACATGCGTCAGTGGATTTTTAGCTTTGAGAAAAACAAAGGAAGGTTGAAAGGTTGGAAAGTTGAGAATTTCGAACCCCGAATACTCGAAGGGATTGTGACCATTAATTCGATAAGACCACGCGCCGTTATATCGTGGACTCCAGGTGAAATGCTCTGGGATCAAGTGGAGTTTGAGAATAGAGACTCCCGAATCCCGAAAGGAGAAATCGATCTCATCCGTTGGTTTGGAGGGCCACATGTCACTTGGTCATTGAGACTAAGGATCGCGTAGGGATGGAGGAAATAAGGAAGGAAAAGACAATAGATTGGAGTCATTGATCGAGGAAATCTATCAGAGACCACGAGATTGACAATCACACCTGATTGCAGGATCCAAATTTGCTCGGAAGTCAATTTTCTGAGGGTAGGCCTCAATTGAAACCACGGTATCGAAGAAGGGGTACGTGGCAGATGGAGATAGATTGTGGGCAGAAAAATGGTTAATCCCAAACCACTGTTGGACGTGCCTGCAATCGTTAGGTTGTGCAAGGACATATCCTGAGGTCATGTGCGACAGGGGGCTAATGAGAAGAGAGCTCGCACCTACAATCATGTGATCATGTGAAGTTAAATCATCCAAGGTCATATCGTAAAATAGGGAGCTAGTGCTCGCTAGACCAAGAACGTGAAGTGCCTTTTGAATAGGCGTATGGTCACCACCAGAGTTCACATGAAGGAAGGGACTTAGAAGCCAAAGAAGCCAAAAAAAAATGACTGGTTGTAACTGCCAAAGAAGACGAAGAATTTTGACTGACAGAGAAGCAAAAGATTCTCAAGATAACTGCCAGAGAAGCCAAAGAACCTTGAATAATGACCAAATAAGTTGAAGAGTTCGCACGATGATCGGGCAGAGGACTCAACATGAGAAAGACATGCAGAACAAAGAACAGAGTGTGCTTCTTCGAGAGTGATGCATGTGGATAGGAGGAGATGCATTGGAGTAGTACCTGAAGTGGAGATCAGAGGTACAGTGAATAGAATGCATAGGCAGCACAGAGCATAAAAGGCAGAAGAGAAGCTGAACAGAGGTTTGTCGTGTGTTGGAGGAAAGAGAGCATAGCATAGAAGAAGAAAGATGAAGAAGCGGAACAGAGGATAGAAGTTGAAGAAGGCAGAGGATACTTGGAGCTGTAACAGACCATATCATAGACAGAGAAAGTAAGTAAAAGTTTTGAAAGATTCAATCAGGGTGGTAGGGTGGTGCTAAGGAGGATTGTAGTCCTCTAAATTCTAGTTGGTGCTAGAATATATTCTAGGAGTTGGTGCTTCCATCTAGTTGGTGCTAGAGAAACTTGGGAGTTGATGCTTCTATCTAGTTGGTGCTAGAATATATTCTGGGAGTTGGTGCTTCCATCTAGTTGATGCTAGAGAAACTTGGGAGTTGATGCTTCCATCTAGTTGGTGCTAGAGAAATCTGAGAGTTGGTGCTCTCTGCAAGTTGTATCTTGTTATCAAATTTTGTAGCCTCATATTTGAGTTGGAGCTCAAAGATTGTGATGTACATGAAATTTGGAGCTTGATTGACATCCTAAGAAGAATAGATTTTCACCCTTTATGGGTTTCCTTATGAAAATCGGTAATTATGTGTATTCTGTGTGATTGATCATTGTGTATCTATGCATGTTAAGTTATAAACAACATATTAAATAATAATATATAAAGAATCAAAAAAGAGAAAAGTTTCAAGCTTATATATATAACTTATTCAACCCCCCCTCTCAGTTATATTTCCAACAAAAGGGAACCAACAAATATAAATGTAAGCTTCTGCTGATTTGTTTTAATTTTGATGGCATTGGTCATTTTTATAATAAATGTCCCCATAAGAAAAAGAAAAGAAATGAAGAGGAGGACTCTAAGAGGAAACAAATATACAAAGGAAAAAGAACCAAAAATATTTTTTTCAAGAAAAGCCTTTCAACCAAAGAAGATAGTTCTTCATCAGATGAATATGAAGTCAGTGATAGTGATACATAAAAGGTATTATTCATGGAAGTAGAAGATTCTGATGAATAAGGCTCCGAAGAAGAATATGAAGAGGCAGAAGTTGACTACAGAGAAGAATTATTGAGTGCCATAGAAGTTATAAAAAGGCAAAATAAAAATAAAAATAAAAACAATCACTTCAGGAAGAACTAAAAAGAAGAGGGAGTTCAGAATTCCAACTCTGAAGAACTAGAGAAAATGATCACTAAATTAAAAATCCAAGTAGAGGAAGAAAATATAATTGAAGAAGCACTCAGAGAAAAATTGGAACAAGGAGACATGATCATTGGAAATTTGGAAGTAGAGATTGTCACATTGAGAAAAGACATTCAGAAGAAAAACATTCAGAATAGCTCTAAAGTTTGGACAACATTATTAGCATCCAAAGGCTACATCATGACAAGTTCGGACTAGGATACAACGAAAAAAAAAAGGGCTCAATATCCAATAAAACAGATCAAGAAACAAAACCAAGAAGCTATGCAGAGACAGTTAGAGGATCTCCTAAGAAGGAAGAAGACAAGAAGTTTCATACGGAAGATCACAAAGATACTCCACCACCTAGAAGATTCATATATCCGAATCAGCAGTAGTTAGAAACAACAAGGCCTCAAGAAGAAGAAGGGTTCATAAGAGTAACTCCTTTTAGAAGATCTTCAACTCACAGATATCAAATATCTTCCTTGGACTATGTTATTGTTGAGTCTGAAACTATTTAGAAGCTACAATTTGAATCCTTTAGTACTAAAGTGGAATGCTACAAGTGCAAAAACTTTGGACACAAGGCTAAATATTGTAGAATGATAGTTCCTCCAAGAGAATCACAACAAAAAAAAAACAATTACAGACATGAATCTCAAAGAATATGGATAAGGAAGAAAAATTAGTACAACAATGAAGAATGCACACTCGCTCTACAAGATCAACAAAAGAAACGTGGTTGGTATGTTGATAGTTGTTGTTCAAAGCACATGACAGGTGATATGGACAAGTTTTCAACTTTAAAAATGGAAAGAGATGGGTCAGTCTCTTTTGGAAACGACAACTCAAGTAGAATCATTGGAAGAGGCACATTCAAGATTAGAAGTAAGGATGCCAAGGTAGAAAATGTTATACTAGTGGAAGATATGAAACACAATATTTTGAGTGTAAGTCAAATGTGTGACCAAGGTCACAAACTTGTGTTTGATTCACAGAAATGCGAGATAAGAAAATTAGATTCAGGTAGAGTGGTGGCCACAAATGTGCAAACTCCAAGAAACATATACGTATTAAGTGAAATTGGAAAGGAAAAGTGTTGTTTTGGAAAGGAAGATGAAGTTTTTCTACGAAAAAGAAGAATGGGTCACATAAATTTTGATAATATTGTCAAGGTCAACAAAAAGGAAGCAATAAAATAAATTCCCCGGATCATGAAGCCAACCAACACATTGTGCAAGCATTGTCAACAAGGAAAGCAAACGAAGACCAAGTTGAAATCAAAGGAATACTCCACAACAAAACCACTAGAAATTGTGTATATTGATCTAGTTGGACCAAATAGAACAAAGGGGTTGAAAGATGATAAGTATTTTATGCTATTGGTTGATGACTATACGAGAATGACTGCAGTTTGTTTTCTCAAGAAGAAGTCAGAGGCATTCAAGAACTTCAAGATGTATAAGGAGATGGTTGAAAATGAAATAGATTCAAAAATCAAATGTTTGAGATCAGAAAATGGAGGAGATTTTACTTCAAAAGAATTTATGGACTTCTACAGTAAGCATGGGATACAGAGGCAATTCTTCATTGTTAGGACACCACAACAAAATGGAGTCGTCGAAAGGAAGAACAAGACAGTACAAGAAATGGATCGAACTATGTTAATGGATTCCAAGTTGACAGATGTATTTTGGGTACAGGAAGTGCATACAACATTTCACATTCAAAAAATATGAATACTCAGAAAAAATAGTGATAAAACGCCTTACAAGCTATGGAGAGGAATACCAGAAAAAGTGAAGCATTTCAGAGTTTTTGGAAGCAAATGCTACATCAACAGATAAGATGGAAAAATGTTAAAGTTTGAATCTCATGTTGACAAAGGTATACTTGTTGGGTACTCAAGCACAAGGAAAGCATACAAATGCTTCAATACAAGACTCAACAAAATTTTGTAAAGAATCAATGTGATGTTTGATGAGACAAGTGGATGAAGGATAAAAGAAGAAGGAAATTATTCATTGGAACAGGTTCATGAATAAGAAGTAAAGGAAGAAGAAGTAGCAGAAGAGGAAGATGAAGAAGAGAAGTTAGAAGAAGCACAAGAAGAACAATATCCTCAAATATCTCCAAATACACCTACCTGACGAATACAAAAGAATCATCTGTCAGGTAAGATTATTGGGGATAAAGATGAAGGAGTTGAAAGTAGAAGAAGAATTCATTCACTAGAATAATTGGACCTAGCACTAATAGAAGCCAACAAGGGTGAATTCTAGATCAAAGTGATGGATGAAGAGTTAGATCAAATAGAGAAGAATGACACTTGGGAACTAGTTCCAAGGCCAAGGAACAAAAATGTGATCGGCATAAAGTGAGTCTTCAAAAAAAAATTGAACGAAGATGGGCAGGTTATCAGGAACAAAGAAATATTGGTATGTAAAAGATACACTTAGTTTGAAGGTATAGACTTTGAAGAGAAATTTGCCAAAATTTCCAAAATGGAAGCAATTAGATTGATCCTCGCTTATGCATGCTCCAAGAATGTTAAAGTGTATCAGATCAATGCAAAATCAACATTCCTAAATAGAGATCTAGAAGAAGAAGTCTACATTGGGAAACCAGAAGGATTTCAGTTGTCAGAGAATGAAAATTATGTTTGTAGGTTGAACAAGGCCTTGTATGGTATCAAACAGGCCCCTAGAGCATGATATTCTAGACTGGACAAATACTTACAACAACAAGGGTTCATGAAAGGGAATGCAGACAACAAACTCTACATAAAGGTAAATCAAGATAGTATTTTGTTAATTGAAGTTTATGTTGATGATATTATCTTTGGAAGTGATGATGACAAGATGAGCCAGAAATTTGCAAAGGACATGCAAAATGAGTTAGAAATGTTATTTCTTGGAGAATTATCTTTCTTTTTGTGTCTTCAGATATGTCAAATCACCCAAGGCATTTTTATCTCCCGGGCCAAATACATCAGAGAAATGATGAATAGATTTAGAATGGAAGACTTAAAACTAGTTAGTAATCCTATGCAAACCAGATGCAAGTTAAGTAAATATGGTGATTCAAAGGCTACAGATCATAGGAAGTACAAGTCAATGATTGGAAGCTTACTTTATGTGACAACTTCCAGACTAGATGTGATGCAGGCAATTGGACATGTGGCACTATTTCAAGAAACACCAAAGGAATCTCATGTTTTGGAAGTAAAGAGGATATTCAAATATATCAAGGGTACATAAGAGTTTGTGTTATGGTATCAAAAAGGGAAGGATATATCACTTATTTCTTACACAGATGCAGATTGGGTAGGTTGCATTGATGATCGAAGAAGTACAAGTGGAACAAATTTCTACTTGGGTGAGTGTTTGGTATCTTTTCCAAGCAAGAAACAAACATCAGTATCATTGTCTGCATTCGAAGCAAAGTATATTTCCACAGAAGCATGTTGTACATAGGTCCTGTGGATGAAACAAACATTGAAAGATATACATGTTGAGCAAGATGAGCCCATTTCGATATTTTGTGATAACACAAGCGCCATCAGTATCTCCAAGAATACAGTGATGCATTCCAAGACGAAACACATTCCGATCAAGTTCATTTCTTTTGGGAACAAGTTGCATAGAAAAACATTTGAGTTGATTATGTTTGTACCAAAGAATTGATTGCATATATATATATATATATATATATATATACCAAACTGCTTCCACGGGAAGATTTTGAGTATCTTCGCCAAAACATCAGAGTAGTTTTTGCCCCACAATGACTTTTGAATGATTTTCTTATATGTCATAGATTTACACAAGGAAGAACCATGAAGAGGAAAGAGGAAATTTCATATAGGGGGAGCAGCCCCAAGGATGTCAAAGGGGGAGAGATTAATCAAATGCATGGAGAGAAAGCATAGAGGCATGATTCCAAGAGGAGTGATGGTCACAGGGGGAGCATGAGTGCCATGACTTCAATATTGCTTCAGAGTGTTTCCATCAATGCCAAAAGGGGAGATTGTTGATTAATTTGGTTGATTTTCATTGATGTCAACCCTTGAAGCAAGTCCGTTAGAAAATTTTAGTAGCCTCGGAAGTGTGGATAAGGAACCCATGTTTATCTGAGGAATGATGTAATTTAGATCAATGAATTTTCAGGTAAGACTATCATAGATGGATAATACATGTTTCATTTCCAGTGGTATGTGTCATGTCACGTAGATCCTCACGGTTGAGGAGATATGGCTTAGTGAAGTTGGATAACCCTCATGAGTTATCTAGAAGCCCCTAGAAGGTCAAATACGCCAATTATTCTAGAAGATCCTAGAAGAAGTGTACTAGTCAAAGTAGTTGTAACTAGGAGTTAATCATGGATAAAGTTGTTGCAATAAGAAAATAATTAAAAACAAATTAGTTGCAACAAGAAGTAGCGAGTTTATTATTTGTGTTAAAGTGGTTGCAATTGGGTAAAGTAGTTGAAAGTGGGTTATCCCTAAAAGAGGGAAGTTGGGTAAAATAGTTAGAAGATAACCCTTAAAGGAAGCTACTTGGAGAGTATAAATAAGAGAGAAAGGGTCTCCCATTGGCACCTAATTGAGCACATTGAATACATCTTTTCTGAAATGTTACGGGCATGTATTATTGACAAATCTAAAGTAGTGATTCTAAAGAAGTGACGAGAGAAATTGCAAGTTCGAAGGGTCAATACTATGGGTACTGAACTAGGTTTTTAATGAAGATATATGTAGGTTGTAGTACTATAAGGACACAAACATCCATGGGATACAGTGGGACAAAGTGCCAATACCCGAGAGTTTACTAAAGAAAGAGCACAAATCTATTGTCAAAGCTAAAGAAAAGGAAGATCAGATCTATCAGTGACAAATTGTGGAATTGAGAAGAGGCTACAAGAAGGTCTAACAGTGAGAAGATACAACAGATCTATCTACAATAACAAAAGGTATGTTATATACTTGTCTTAAGTAGGTCTTTGGTAAATGCTTGGGGTATGGCCATGGGAGATTGATCTTTTTCCCTTGAGGTACTATTGGTTGAATGGTATATTATGAATAAGAAAGATCTACAGGGATACATTGCTACTGTATTGGTTAGTTGTTGTGGGTATACTTCATTGGGAATTTTGTTAGATATATCATGTAGCATGTTTGAGGGTTTGTGGTTGAAACCTATAGCTATCAGTATAGGTTGTGATTACATAACAATAAGGGTTTGATGTATGGTTTACGTAAGGGTTTTTATATCACATAAGATTAGTGAGACATATGTATGAACCTAGTACATGGTTTTGTTAGATCTACTTGGATATTGGATGAGTGTTCTTTTCTATCAGATTAGCTAGTTTCTGAGGAGATACAGAGAGATTAGATAGTGACTAAGACTGAAACAGTGAAATAGACAGAGTGACAGAGACAAAATTAGTGATAATAGTAGAACCTTGAGTTGGTCCATGATTTGTAGCAAACAGAGGCGTTTACATCCACGAGTTGTAGTAGGGAAAGGCATGGACATCTACGTGTTGTGGAATAGATAGGTCGTGGGTCTGCAAGAAAGTGTTGAAGAAGATCGGTACAGGTTGTGACAGGATTCCAATGACAGTTATTATAGTGATAGAGTTTATTTAGTGACAGTGACAAGTTTCCTACATTTGGAATTTATAGATGGTTGTAGCCACCTTCCGATTGTAGCCGGAGAACATAGGTGCTTGTAGCCTCCTTCTGGTTGGAGCTAGAAAATTGGGGAGTTGGAGATTCCCTCAAGTTGTAACCTGAGAATATAGGGGGTTGGAGCCTCCTTCTAGTTACTTTTGAAAACAAAGGAAGTTGGTGCTTCCAATGAATGTACTTCTTAAATACATATAATAAAAAACATTATGTGGTTTTCTCCCACATTGGGTTTCCACATAAAAATACTAGTGTATTGTGTATGTCTATGATTTCTCATTGTTCATGGTTTATTTATTCTTCACTTGTTGAATGACATTGGTAAATTGATCATAAATTTAACAACTGCTATATACTATGGTTAAAAATGATTAAAAAACACTATTATCGATTCACCCCCCTCTTAGTAATCCAACATTTATTCCTTTTTATTATTTTAAGATATTTCCAGGTTGAAACCAAGGTGGGACTTCTACCTAAGCATGAAAACCAATGATCACCTTGACTCTACACTAGCCACATCATGCTTCCCCAAGTTGAAAACATGCGTGGGGTTTCTACCTAAGCATGAAAAATAGTGCCCACGCATGCTCCACCTTGGCTGGCATTTTTTATTAGTTATTTTTCACAGGTCCCATCGGTTTCTTATGAGAGATGTTTAATTCTCCTTGGGATCCTTGGGAGAGCATATAGAAGGTTCATGATTGTCTTTTATTTTTTTCCATCTACAAGCCTCTGGGCATTCAACCCATTCTTCCCATGAAATGAGGGACAATCCCTTCTTGGGTCATTACACCTGAAAATCCCAAAAGGTAAGGAGATGAGGGGATGAAGCATGGAAAGTAACAAGTATGGTTGAGAATGGAACGATGAAATATAAAGAGGATCTCCCAGTAGAAAACATATCCCTTTGGGTGACCCACTTACTAGGGTGAAATTTCAACCACCAAAGTGAAACATGGCAAAGAACATAATGTCCAAGAAAACATTGCATAATCAAAAGCAGTTATAGATGCAACAAACTGAAATGCCTCAAATATTGAAATGACACTCACCGTGATACATGGCTTGTATCTCATGGAGTAAGACCCAATGTCTTCCAGAAGTCAGCTAATGTGTTGGATACCCTCATGATGAACCTGGAACTGTGGTGTCGATGTGGGTCTATGTCTGTGTAAGTGGATGTTGTTGGTCAAATTGTCTCTAGGTACTCCATGTCTGCAACCTGAGGGCCTTGAGACATCATCTCCTTAGTTATCCCTAGGATCTGGGGATAACATGTCTTACTCTTTTATTATCACTTTGTGATATCCAAATCTAAGGTCAATATTGGAAAATATCTTTGTGCCCTTTAGTTGATCAAATAGGTGATCTATCCTTGGTAAAGGATACTTGTTCTTTACTATTACTTTGTTCAACGGACTAAAGTCAATGCAGAGTCTCAACCTATCATATTTATTTTTCACAAATAAAATTGGGGCACCCCAAGGTGACACACTTGGCCATGTATACCCCTTATTCAAAAATTATTTAAGATACATTTGAAATTCCTTCAGCTCTAGTGTACTCATCTTGTAAGAAGTCTTGGACACCGATGTAGCTCCAGGCATCAGATTGATGGAGAAATCAATATCTCTCTTAGGTGGCATCCCTAATATTTCTCTAAAAACATCTTCAAATTTCTTTAGTAATGCATAGTATTCAACAATTGGCACTTTTTCCTGAGGTGCCTCTTCCATGCGCACTACAAATACTTGACACCCCTTCCTATAGCTTTTCTTCAATTGCAAGGCTGAAATTTATCTAATAGATACAACTCTTGGAATGCCTTGAACCATTCTCAAGTTTCCCTACTCATATAGGAAAGTAAATGATTTATTATAAAAATCTAAAACAACATGATTCTGGTCCAACCAATCCATACCAATGAGGCATTCATACGAGCCCAAAGGTTTAATATTCAAATTAGATTTTGTGCACAGTCCATTCATTTCCATTGGACATGCCTTGACCATATCATTAATTTTCCTTTTTTCCCCTATAGATAATTGCACCAACAAAGGTTTTCCAAGATTTCTTCTTAGAAATTACAATATTTCCACCATCTTAGGATCTATATAACTATGAATAGCTCATGATTCAATTAAAATAGAAATGGGATGATCATTAATCTTACCTTCCACCTTGATCATGTGTGATTGAAACTCAGCTTGCTTATTGTATAAGGATGCATAAATCCTAGGTACACTTCTACTCATCTCTTCAATTGTCGTATCTTGTTGTACATTGTGTGCATTCCTCGCGTTTTCATCTCTTTGAGGGAAATCTCTAAACATATGGTTTTTGTCGCAACCCCAACACTTCATTGGATGCTTCCTTGGCCTAGTTTCCATTACCTTAATCATTTTGGGCTCCTTGGAAGTAGTTTTTCCTTCTGCGGTATTTCTAAAGAATGGTGGCATAGCACTCTTCTTCCTACGTTCCACCTTGTTTTTCATATTGTCTTCCCAAGCCTTTTGGAAAGTCGGTCTTCCCCTTTGCGGATCATAAAGACACTTAACACACCTTATGGTTTCCTCTAATGTATTGGGATCATCATATTGTATCTTATAACTGATGAATGATGGAATCCCACTCAATTAACTTTGAATATTCACCTAATCATCCTTTATAAAAGGCACATATTTCAACAGCTCTAAAAATCTCCTTTCGTACTCATATGTGGTCATGCTCCCAAGCTTGATTTCAAAGAACTCCTTCATTTTCCTATCATAGTAATGCTTGGTTAAGTATTTCTTTTCAAAATATCTCTTTCATTCCCTCCAAGTAACCCTCTTCTCATCAATGTGTTGCACTTACACAAATTGGTCCCACCACATTGATGCTTTCCCCTTGAGTTGATAAATGGAAATTATCCCTTCTACCTGCATAGAGTAATTATGTAGCTGGAAGTATTTCCTCATATCCAATATCAAGGTTTCTACATCATTGTCCTTCTTGTGTTCACCATCAAATGTAGGGGGTTGATCTTATTCATTTCTCCCTGTAGTTCATCTACCCTAAACCTTCTATGCTTCATGAAAGGGAATGGACTAAAAATACTACGCACTCTCCCAACTGAACATCTTGGAGAGTGATGAAGATGTTTGTCATCACTTCTTGATTTTCTTCCCTCATCATGAGACCTATGTCTTCCTAATTTTCTTGACTCAGTCTCCTTAGCCATGTTTTTCTCAATTTTGTCCAAGATTTGTAGCAACTTGATGTTGAAGCCATATTGCTCCTCATTGGCCTTCATAAGTCTATCATTATTATCTTTATATATATGGACATCTTTTTTCAAATTTCTTATGGTCTCTACCAAGTTCATGCTCTCCTCTAATCTTTCTCTATGTCCATTAGATTATGTACCTTTAATGCCCATACCAATGTACAACCTTCTCATTTCTTCATCCTAATTGTAGGTTCTCTATGCATCTTCCATGCTTTCAATATCTACGTTAATTTTTTCCTGAACCAATTGTTGTTAATTATGAAAAATGTGCAGACAGCGAGATTTGTTAGACTGATTAATGCGACAATTTTATGAAAGTTATGTAAAATTTTCAGAATCCTTTCTTTTATTTTCCTTGGAATATTTTAACATTCCAAATTCTATTGTGCACACCCACACATCACTATTTTTGTGCGCATTGCAGCTTTGTACTGTGCACCAATATATTTATGTGTGTCATCAAATTTGATTGCATGCCACTAATACTTAGCGCACTCATATATTTCATGTCGGTCTCTGGCCCATTCAAGTCTAGTGTTGAACCAATGGCTCTGATACCAATAATATGTAACGTCCCCAACCACCCAGGCTAGGCCACGTCACCACAAACCTCAACTTATTTCACTCTTATACCAATCTATAACGACCAGACTCACTGCTAGAAAAATTTACTTCAACATCTCAGTGTGTGGATACCACTTACAACACTCTATGTTACAAGTAGTATTAGAATATGTTCACACAATCCTTAAGGAACTACACCGAAAACTGAGCTGGGATCTTGGTCCACGAGTAAACCTATTTTTAAACAATTATAGCAACAAAATAAGTAACCAAAATCGATTGAGTGTATAACTCTTTAGAGCACTCATATACGATTATGCATGTAATAAATCTACACACATAACATTATTGTACATGTATTCAATCTGATGTTGCACTCATATTTTATCACCTTGTGCACACAGAATGATTCCCTACGTGCATGACGATTTATACCCTACCTTGGTATCTCATGACCATACCACACAATTAAACCAACAGAAAAATGTAGTAACTTTCATACTTCACATGTGCTATTATGTTTTATAGATTAATGATACATGTAGCTAAAATGAAACACTTATAACTGTCATCCTAACCTATGTAACAACATATAGGAACATAACTCATATATGTAGTAACATTCAACATAACTAACCACAATATTCATATACAATTCTCTACAGGAAAATAACCCATATCAGAAAGTAACAACGAGCACACAATAATTGGAATAAGCTCATATGAGACACTTATCTTTATGAAGAGTCACCAACTACACATGTATCTCTAATGTTCCTCCCATCCATAGAATTTTTCGCTCATAATATTTCAGCAATAGATCACCCCCGAGATGGGGTATAAAATCCACAGGGAAAAAGGGTTCCTTATCATGAGCTAAAGTCTATTAATCCACAAAATTGCTCGGTCCATGGTGCCTACTGCATAAACTAGCCTACAGTATCTCATTCCCCACATGCCTATCCCACCCAAGAAAGTGTTCCCCTTCTCTGCTCAATAGTCCTTCAGATACCCCAATTCCCTTCCAGGGCTTTAGCAACAGTCCAAACAGAAATTCTTAGAGCACTGTATCTAATTCCCAACGCAACAAGGAACAATTCCAGCAAATCTCTCACTTGGAGAGAAATTCTCACGGGCATGACAACCCACTTCTTTGACATAGAAAATATATCACCTGGAGAGAAATGCTCATGGGCCTGAAAACCCACTTCTTAGACATAGAAAATATCCCCCCCGGAGAGAAATTATTACGGGCCTGGAAACACACCTCTTCAACACAGTTCCCTCAGTCACTAGATGGAAAAAACCCTCTTACAAACAATGGTGGTAGTCTCAAATCATATACAAGGATGGATGGTCAATTAGAGCTCATGTGGTATCAAATATGGAATTACAAAATGTGTATCCTGACCAAAATGCACTCAGGCTCAATAATGTATTTGGATGGTTATAACTAGACACTTGTCACCTTCAGATCTAGCCTTTGCCACCTGTCACCATAAGAACTATCTTTTTAGAAACTTGGTGACTTGTTCCCATCCCTCGATAACTTAGAATAAGTAAATATCCACAAATTAAAATTTCAAAAATATTAATAAAATATTTCCTTAACTTAAGCTCCCCCCTTTTCCCTTTTCCATGGAGTTTATCCCCCCGTCTCTTTTCGTCTGAGTTGAGTCTACGTGCAGTGATGTGATTATATTAATAACTTGAGGTAATTACATTTACAATACAGATGCACTTTCCTTATGCATTTTGTCTCACCAGCCTCATATCCAATAGGCTCTTTGGCCTCAAATACATACACATACACATATATACATGTATGACTTGATCATCTTGTGCACTCACTCAGGTGTGCACAACACTATGGAATGTGTGCACACTTTTCTTGGTGCACAATTCCATACACACTTACCTAGGTGCATGCAACACTATGGATTGTGCACACCCTTCCTTGATAACAAAAACTCATGCACTACTCAGGTGCACACAATACCAAAACTTGTACCAATGGCTCACTGGCCTTTACTTACATTTATATTTACAATCAATAACAAGGACTTCCCAACCATTATGTACAATTACAATGGGGTTTGGATCAGCGGCATTACACCAAGATCCTTGTACATACCTAATTCAAACATTGTGAAGCTCACAAACAAATTATGTGCCCCTGTCATGTGTCGGTGGCTCCCACTACTACATATTGAAAAAACATTGATGAACTATTTTTGACAGTATGGACAAAATTGGTCGTGTCGTCGAAAAATACAAGATAGATATTTAACGTTTTTATTTTATTTTTTCAATTATGCCCGCATTTGTCGGACTTGCGACGAAAAAAATTAGATTCATCTCAATTCTGGCGGTTTGTCTATCTTTGTCTCAATACCAACGATATCTTTGTGTTCATCTTAATTCCGACGATATCTCTAGTTTCGTCTCACTACTAATGATATTAGTGCTAGTCGTTCCTCTCTTCAAATGGTCACCCACTATTTGACTAAGTCAACATTGACTTGGTCAACTATTGTCGGAATTCCAACGGACAAAAAATAATAAATATGTTGCATTTTAGAGATGTTGTGACAAATTTTCTATAACAAGGATGGTTTAGAAAAGGTACAAGGTGTTCTTTTCAAGAGAAAAACATATTTATTTTCATATGTCAATTGCATTAGAATAATATAATAGATATTCTATTAGACCACTCAATTTTATAAGATAATCATCATTGTTTTTTGTGGTGAAGAATGTCAGAAAATACTAGAGTTGGGAAAAAAAGTAAAAAGGGTGAAAAGGGTAATGGTAAATGCTATTTCCCTTGCAAAAGATGTTGTACTGCATGTCCCATTATAATTTTAATAGGAACAACTATAAGACACTGTAGGAGATATGGGAACATTGATGGGGGATCGAATGAATATCGTCTCTTGGTAATTAGCTATATATTGATCATTATTTTTCTTTATATTGATTGTATTTATAAAAAATTATAGTGTTTTAATATTTTTGATATTGCACACTAATTTTGCATGATTGTTTGTAATTATAAAGTTAGAATTTCCCCCTAACTTTATGCAGAATGCACCAAGTAGTAGTAGACATGATGTTGCACAAGTTGAGGAACATGAAGAAAATAATGAAGATCAAGTTAATGATCCCATGGAAGAAGATGAAAATAATAACATAGTTCAAGTTGATGGGACAAATCAAATGATCCAAGACTTGTTCGCTCAGTCGGATGAGGATGGCGACAGTGATGGTATTTATGATGAACCTATGATACAAAAGGAAAATAAACGACTTTATAAAGGCTCAAGAGAAAATATTCTCTCTTCTACATTTTTGTTGGTGAACTTAAAGGTTATAAATAATTTGTCGAACACTTGTATGACACATATCCCAAGGTATGTAATATGTTTCATCACATATACATAAAGGTTTTTTTTCTCTTTTTTTTTTTAATGTTAATTCATGTGTAAAATAAGAATGCAATATTTATGATTAATATTCTTTATATTAACTAGTTATTTTTTATGTTGTAGATTGTTCGGTGAATTTTTGTTACCATCATCAAATATTTTACCTCACACATATCGAGATTTACATGCCATTATGAAAGACATTATAATGGAGCATCAAACTATGAATGCATTTCCTAATGATCATATTATATATTATGGACAACATGTGTCCAAAACATAATGTCCACAATTTCATATTAGTAGATATCAAACTGATCAAGTAACAAATAGGGTGTCTCGAAAGGTTCTTCATCATATTCCCATAATTCCACATTTGCAATGATTGCTCAGGTGAAAAATCATAACATAGTTTATGGATTACCATGCACAGAAATGAAGTGGAGATGGTGTTCTTCGAATGCCTGCAGATGGTTATGCATTTAGGGGAATTGAGGAAAATGGGAAGAATTTAAAGATGAACCTCGTAATGTTAGGATTTCATTGGCAGTGGATGGTGTTAATCCATTTTGAGAGCTTAGGTCTATTTACTCAGTGTGGCCTACCTTTTTATCAAAAATAACATTCCTCCTTGGATGTGAATAAAGAGGGGGCACATAATGTTGACAATGATTGTTCCAGGTATTTGTTTACATTAATTTTTTGAATGTAACATTTTCATTTGTTTCTTTTCTTTAGCAGAATATATTTTATTTATTTATTTACTTATATAATAATATACATATCATGGTATTAATTATGTGTAATTTCAAAAAATTAGGTAAGTACCAAGTTAAATATATGAATGTATATATTGAGCCTCTTATCGACGAGATAATAAAGTTATGGGCTGACATCACTATGTATGGCATCTGTAAGCCAATCGGGGAGAAGAAATTTCAATTTCGTGGAATACTTGTATGGACACTTCATGATGCCCTAGGACTAACACATTTTTATGGTATTAACATTATGTTGCACTTTAATATTATATAATTATTTAAAGATAACATGCATGTTTTTTAAATAATCCCATCGTATAATTAATATTAATCCATTTGTTGCAAATCTTCAAATGAAGGGTAAATTTCCATTCCCAGTTTGTGGTACTAAGATTGTTGATGATTGCAGCTATGTGAGACATTCTCCAGCTTACAAACCTGAGAGAAAGACCCTAAGAAGGGTACATGGTTCCTATCTGAGATAGAGCTGGAAGGTAGAGATGACCTCCTCCATTCAGAGAGTTGAGAATAACTCCAGATGATTATCCTGTGGGAAAGGCGATCTGTTGAGTTGGATGTGCATGTGGATGAGCGCAAGGTGAACGTGTGAAATCCCAAAGTGTTGGGTGCATCGTCATGAGAACATAAATGAAGATGATGTATTAGCCTCCTATGAGCATAATTGTTGACGAGAAACTCTAGATGACTCTCATGTGTGATGAAGTGGGAAAGAAGATCTGTTGAGTGGACGTGCCTATGGATGAGCACATGTGAACGTGTGAAGAAATGGTTCTTCTATGTAATGCAGTGAGCCAGAGATATGGACATCCCTATGGATGTGCCCCTAGTGGATGAGCACTAGTGGGTGTATAAGATCCCTTGCTATATTGTTCAAGAGTCAAACCTGCATGCAACCCTAATTGTAATGTAAAGGGAACAGGTCGGCCCCACCTTAATGCGATTAATAGTTAATGTAAAAGATAATTAATATAAAATATAATTAATATGGAAATTATTAATTATATTTTAAGTTATTGAGGCTGGCCCTATTGTGCCAATAGACACATCATTTGGTGTGACAAGTCTTATATAAATAAAGGTGAATCCCCATTGAGGAAACACACTTAACATTGTGTCATCTCATGATTTCATATGTTGAGGTCTGAAATTATGAGAATTGCAGCACCCTCTTGTGTGCTAGTTTTGGTGATGATGTGGGAGGTCTTTCTCTTGAGGAATTTAGCAAAGGATTGGCTGGTTTTTCTTCCCCTATTGAGAAGGGTTTCCCAAGATACTTCTTGTGTACTTGTGCATGGATCTTCTTATTGTGATCTTGGTTTGTTGCAGTAGTTATGGTTCAAGTAATTGTTGACAGAAAATTTAAAAGGAATACATGAGACATAGCTCACTAAAAATCTAACATGGTTTCAGAGCAGGCTTGAAGAAAACCATTGCACACTCTAAATTGAACATAAGTTCTATTACGGTGTGAAGAGAAGAGGGTTGGACCTCTCCTTGAAAAATATGTGGTTTTTAATAAGGTCGGACCCCTCGTAACCAATATGTGGTAGATGAGGAGGGTCGAATCTCCTTCCTGTGGTAAAAACCCTTGATCAACACCTATGGCATATGGAAAAAAGAGGTCACAACACAAGGGAAAGGCCGGACCCCTCCCTTAATCTTGTGTGGCAAGGAGAAAGGTTTTCGTAGCCTAAAGAGAAAGGAACAAACTCAAAATTCTAAAGATAACCAAGTCCCCTCAGCAGACCGCGACCACTCTTTCTGAATGGAATGAACTTCTAGAACAACATGGGGGGGAAACCATGTATCTAATGGTGTCTCGGCCTACTATATCAGAAAAGAAAAGACGCGACCTCAAGTCTTTTAGGACAGCCGCTAAGTAATAAAACCACAGACCTATGGCAGCATATAACTGAGGCATAGTTTGATTTTTTTATGAATTTCAAGGCTACTAGAGCCAGAAGAACCCCCACGATAGGATTCCTAAAAGAATGATCACTTGATAAAGTTCATTAATTTTAAGTATTGTTGTAATACCTACAATATTCTTGTTTCCTTATGTCAACAGTGAGAAGGTTTCATGACACGGCAATGGTGCAAGCTATAAAACAACAGAGGTTTTATGTCACTACATGGGCCTAATTAGAGTTGGTGAAGGTCTAGTAAAAACAATTTCTTTAGCCAATGGTGGCAATAAGATTACAACTTCATTTGATGGTATGACTATTAATATCTAGGATGCTAAGACCTAATTGGTGGATGGTAATTTCATACTTGAGGACATGATATCTCCTTCAAATCGTGTCATTGTGTTGGATCAACTTGTTGTAGGAAATACTCAGTTATTATTGGTAGTTTCCATGCAAAATGAAGTGTGATTATATTCGCAGAAGAAATATATATAGAAGATACACTTATAAAGTCTAGAGAAATTGAACATTTACACATTTAGAATCTGAAGGAGTCTCTAAGGTATAAAAGGACCAAGTCTGAGGTCTGTCTTGAGCATGCAGAAAGTTGCTACTAGACCAGAGTATAGGTGGCTACAAGACAAACAAGGATAAACTCCATTTGTGTACACTCTCAAGTATGCACTTGTATGTATATATTATTTGTATCAGTTTCATGAGAGAAATTGCAGGAGGAAGGAACCTTTGTTTCTGCTGAAGTCATGGATCCAAAGGGATCTTAGTGCATTCAAAGGAACAACACACTGGAAGTGAAGACCCCAGGTTTGATTGTTGTAATTGTCATTCCTATAACCTATATTTCTAAAGTTTGATACATTACAAGTAAGTGTTGTAGTTGAGACAACAATCCTTAAATTTCTTTGACTCTAGAGATGTACTCATTATTCTCCTCTAGGAGATATTCTTGTTTTGGTTCCTCTTGTTTTCTTTTTTGTTCTAGACAGGTTAACAACAAAGGAAGGCGTTTATCCTTCATAGGGAGTAAAAACTATCTGAGAGAGAGGAAGAATAGAACCATCATTGAGGAAACCAATGCAATAATCCATGATCAGAATCCTTCTATGATTCTATGGGCAGAAGCATGCATGAGACAGTATATGTTCATAACAAGAGTCTTCACCAGACTTTGAAAAACATAACTCCCGAAGAAGCCTTCACCAGAGTGAAGCATGATATTGAACACTTCAGGATATTTGGGTGTCGAGTGTATTTTCATGTACCCAAAGAGAAGAATTCCAAGCCAAACCCTTCAAGGAAAAAGGATACATTTGTGGGATAACAGTGAATCTCCGAAGACATTCCAGATCGACATCCATGGTTAGAGACATATTGAGACAAGCAGAGATGTTGTCCTTAAAGAAAATATATCCTTTCAAAGATCCATAAAATGTCAGATGGAGATTGACAATGAGACAATGCCTTCTCCTCCTTCAGCAGTTCAAAGGGAGATAGACATTATTCCAGCTGATCCAGTTTCTCCAGTTGATATGTTCAAAGACCAGAAGGAAATTTTGTGATGACTTCCAAAGTGGATCTATAAGATCGAGCATGCAACTGATAGAAGTGTCGAGAAATAAAAAGTGAGATCTATAGCTAGAGGTTTCTCACAAACCGAGGGATTTGTCTACGATGAGGTGATGCAAATGCGCCACCCAGGACACGTCCGCTCCCACCAGGACCTTCTTTTTCCTTTGGCCCGAAGAGCTGAAACACTCTTCAAATCCCTTATCGGGACTTTTCTACACCCACAGAACTCACCTTATGATCTCCCTTTTCCCTATCAGGAAATCGGACCTCGCGTGATCACGAGTCCTACACTCACAGGTTCGGGTCTCCCAATTCCCTGAAACCCAATGAAATATCCTCCCACGTATTCCTTGTTCTTATCGAGAATGTCTCCATCGGGGAATCGACACTTGCGAGGTTGTGGATCACTCGCCTCATGGATCCCCGATTCCTGATCTCCGATGGCACCTCTGCACCCCTTAGCTCCTCTAGCTAACTCCTTTTCACATGTGACCTACTGGTCCACAAGACCACGGTCCTTTCCACTATCGGAGTTTCAGAATTCGCAAATTTGAAATGCGTAGAACTCACACCCTTAGGTTCTTTGATTCTCCGATTTCCGATGCCACCTAGCGTTGACTCACTGCAAGGCTCGACCTTTCAACACCTGTCCTCCACTATGGCCCTTAACCCTATCAGGAAATCGCATATCAGAATATCGTGATTCCCATTGTAAATGTACACGAGACTTTCAATTTCCCGAACCCCGATGCACGTGCGAACCTTCTCCTCCACGTCACCGCTTCCTTCCACTCTATCGGGTATCGCGAAATCACGATTTCTAGTGCGACGATTCTGTTGTATGCGGAAAACCCGAAATGCCGAACCCCGACTCCTTCAGATCCTTGGACACGTGTCCCTCAGATCGAACGGCTCCGACAGTATCGAGAAATCATGGATCGCGATTTCATTATACAAGAGTTTCACGACTCCTGAAACCCTGATATCCCGAACTCCGACTCTCTGGGATCTCTCGCCACGTGTCCCTGTGATTTGGACGGCTCGGATCCTATCGGGAAATCGCGGATCACGATTTCAATATGCTCGAGTCTCCTGTCTCCGAAAACCCCGATGCCTCCAAAATCTCGATGACTTCCCAAAACACTGACACGTGTCCTGCCGAGATCAACAGCTAGGATCTCTTCTCGAGTTTTCGGGACTTTCAAGGTATCTGATTCTTACCCTATGAAAAACCCGATGACACCAATATCCCGATGTCTCCTCCGGTTTCTTCCTCTTCCTCCTTCGGTTTAAACCCTGTGCAACTTCCCGAGGTCTAACGGCTGACGGGATTTCGCAGTTTTCCTCTTCGAATCCCGACCGTCGGTTCCTCCTCCTTGAAAATTTCTTGAGAAGGCTAACTGGTCTTTCTCAGAACTTGTCCTCCGACATCTGCATTTGCATATCCTACTCAAACCTTCTTTGCACAAACTCATGTGCTCTCCTTTAATGATATCGTGAAGGCGCTATACCTCCTGATATTTTCCACTCTTATTCCTTCAGAGGAACTTGCGCGCACTCCTTGCACTCAACATTCAACAACTTCCCAAGTGTTGAATCCTTCCGACTCTATGCACTCCTGCAGCAGCAGTCTTCAATTTCCTTTCTTAGATTTACAACTGAGACTTCTTCTTTAGCCTACGCACTTCTTTCACTGCTTCAGCAACCCACTTCCACTTCTGGGTAAATGAGAACAAGAGTTAGACTATTGAACCTTCATCAACGCACTCCTTATGGATGAATTCAACTGCACACCTTGCAGGAATCTCCTGGCTCAGATAGAGAAACAATTGAAACTCATTCCTTCTCCTCTTCAGACTTCAGGTTAAAACATGAAATCACATGCACAGCATATACAAAGCAAATGCATAACCAGAAGCAAACATTCATGAGCACAAAAACAATATACACAGAGAAACAACACCAACCATGAGTTTGAATCAGAACTTTCTTCTATTTATTCAAAGGCCTGTACATGGGTGTTCTTCATACAATATTCCCTGCTTGCTCTTCTCTTCTCCTGAATGCTTCCATTATGTTACAATGGTACAATGAGGGTGTCTATATCCGTTTTCCCTCTCAAACTCTAAACTGTCTAATCTGGAAATAAATCCTACCTACCTGCATTAACTAGATTAAATGCCTCCTATCTACTTTAGACAAGAGCGTATGGCTCGAGGTCTGATACAATATACAAAAGGTGCTCCTTCATAAATGGTTCCTTGAAGGTTTGGCGCTTCATTAAAGACTTGTGCTACAATCCCAAAGCACTTCAAAAATTTGGGTTTGTTTATCCAGCTGATCTCCGCTTGATGTGTTGGCTCGCTTGATGAGTTGGTGATGCTCCTGCATCATACTCCTCGGCTTGAAAACTTTCATGGGATCCTGTCCATGAGCTCCTGAACGGTCTGTCCATGCTTCTGAATCACTGTTTCAATCTCCCAGCTGGCATCTTCCACTAGGTGGTTTTTCCATTTGACTAGATACTCGAAGTATTGCTTCCGCCTAGTCTTTTTGCTCACCCTCTTATCAAGTATACGCTCCATCTATGGCTTTTCTGCAATCGGCATCTGCTTCTGCCACTGGATTTCTGGCTGTTCATCATTTCCATCTCCTGCTTCCTGAGCCTTATATGGATATAAGTCTGAGACATTGAATGTCGGAGATATTCCGATCTCATCTGGCAACTCAATTTCATAAGCGTTTTCTCCCAATTTCTTTAGGACTCTGCATGGTCCAATTTTCTTCATTTTTAGCTTGTTATATGTTCCCCTCGGGAACCTTTCCTTCCTCAGATGTGCCAGAAATAGGTCACCAACTTCGAACTGAAGTTGTCTCCTATGCTGATCCGCTCTATGTTTATATTCCTGGTTTGATTCCAGCAATCGCTCCTTCACTCTGTTGTGAAGTTCCTTCATCGCCTCTGCGAATTCTTCAGCGCTTGCGCTCTTAGTTATTATCTATTCTGAGTCCCTCAGTTCAAAAACTCCTCTTGGATTCCTGTCGTATACAAGCTCAAATGGACTTTTTCCTGTGCTCCTATTCACTAAGTCGTTGTATGCAAACTCTGCCTGTGGCAACACATTGTCCCAGCTACTGTGGTGCTCTGTCACCAAGCTTCTTAATAAATCTCCCAGACTTCTATTTACCACCTCTGTTTGCCCATCCGTCTGAGGATGATAGGTAGAAATAAACATCAAGTTAGTTCCCATCTTCTTCCAGAGTGTCCTCCAGAAATGTCCAATGAATTTTGTATCCCTGTCTGAGACTATGCTTCTGGGTAACCCGTGAAGTCGAATGACTTCCTTGAAGAACAAATTTGCGATGTGAGTCGCATCGCTGGTCTTCTGGCATGGGATAAAATGTTCCATTTTGGAAAACTTGTCAACCACCACAAAGATCGAATCATGTCCTCTTTGCATCCTAGGCAATCCCAATACGAAATCCATGCTGATTTCATCCCACGGCCTCTCGGGTATGGGTAATAGTTGATAGAATCCCGCATTCTGCTTCATGCCCTTCGAATGCTGGAAAATTCTACATCTGTCAACAAACTTCTTGACCTCCAACCGCATTCTCGGCCAAAAGTATGCTTCGCTCAGCTTCGCAAATGTCTTGTCGTGGCCAAAATGCCCTGCCAATCCACCATTGTGCTTTTCTTTTAGCATATTCTCCCTCATGGAGCAATTTGGAATGCATAATTGATTTCCTCTGAACAACAGTCCATTTTGGATCATGTAATCCATCCATGGGCTTCTGTCTCTGAGAACTGGATTCTCAGCTGCCTCATATGCCTCTGTGAAATCTGCATCACCTGCATACATGTCCCTAAGATTTTCAAAACCCAATGTTTTGACTCGGAACTCCTGCAACAACAAACACTTCCTACTCAAAGCATCAACCACTTTGTTAGTAGTACCTGAAATGTGTTTAATTACAAATGTAAAATTCTTCATATACTCTACCCATTTAGCATGTTTCCAATTCAACTTCTCATGTTGAGTCACAAACTGCAATGCATGATTATCACTATACAAAACAAATTCTTTCGGGATCAAGTAATGTCTCCACTTATTCAACGCCTGTATGATAGCATAAAACTCTTTATCATACGTGGAGTACTTTACTTTTGCCTCATCCAGCTTCTCACTAAAATATGCAATTGGTCTGTCCTCCTGGCTCAAGACTGCTCCTATGGCAAAGCCACTTGCATCACATTTCACCTGGAACACTTTCGTAAAATCCGGCAACACCAAAACCAGCTGTTCTGTGATCTTTCGCTTCAACAGATTGAAGCTCTTCTCTGCCTCTTCAGTCCAATGAAAAGATTTATGTCTTTTCTTGACAGTATCCATCATCGCTGCACTAATTCCACTAAAATTCCTGATGAATTTTCGGTAGAAACTAGCCAGTCCATGAAAACTTCTCGCCTTGAACACATTTCTCGGTGATTGCCAATTTTTAATTACCTCCACTTTACTTGGATCCATCTTCAATTCATTCGCCGATATGAAAAATCCCAAGTAAATGAGTTTTGTCTTCATAAATGAAGATTTCCTCATATTGATCAACAGCTTCTCTTGCTGTAGCTTCTTCATTACTGCAGCTAAATGCTTCATATGTTCTCCTTTTGTTCTACTGAAAACCAATATGTCATCTAGATAAACAATGACAAACTTCCCGATGAATTCCTTCAGCACTTCATTCATTAACCTCATGAAGGTACTCGGTGCATTCGTCAAGCCAAATGGCATGACTAGCCATTCATACAACCCTTCGTTGGTTTTGAAGGCTATCTTCCATTCATCGCCTTCCCTCATGCGAATCTGATGGTATCTGCTTTTCAAATCAATCTTTGAAAAAAAATTGGCTCCACTTAAATAGTCCATCAAGTCATCCATCCATGGCAATGGAAACCTGTACCTAATGGTTATCTTGTTCATGGCTCTGGAATCAGTGCACATTCTCCAACCTCCATCTTTGTTTGGACTCAATACCATTGGAACGACACACGGACTTAGACTTTCCCTGATTAGTCCTTTATCCAATAGTTCTTGCACCTGCCTTTTGACCTCTTCGTTCTTCTGCAGCGTCAACCTGTATGCGGCCTTATTCGGAAAAATAGCTCCTGGTATGAGGTCTATATGATGACTCACACTCCTCATCGGTGGCAACGAATGAGGTAATTCGTCTACCACAATGTCAGTGAACTCTTCCAGCAGTTCCTGAATTTCTTCCGGCAAATCATCCACTCATGTGCTGGTCAAAACGATTTTTGGTTTTCTGACCACAAAGAATTGTGGATCTTCCTTCTTCTTTACTTCCGCCAGAAGTTCCTTCCCACTCATGAGAAGTACAGTATTCCTCGGTTTTGGTTTTACTTCTTTATCTTTAATTGGAAGTAACATATGTCTTCTTCCATTCTTCTCCAAAGTATACGTATTCATCTTCCCATCATGAACTACGTTCTTGTCATATTGCCATGGTCTGCCTAGCAATAAATGACATGCATCCATAGGAATAACATCACAGAGTATTTTATCATTATACCCCCCTATCTTGATGTCAACTAAGCACTGTTTAGTGACACTTACCTGATGTCCCTTCTGTAGCCATGAAATTTTGTATGCACTCGGGTGATCAGTTGTCTCCAACTCCAGATTTTCTACCATCTCGGTTGAAACGAGATTATCTGTGCTACCCACGATAACCTTGCATTTCCTGTCTTTAGTCTTGCATGTGGTTCAGAAAAGTTGGTTTCTCTGAGCCGTGTCCTCCACCTCCTTCTCGGGTGTTAAGAGAACCTTACGCATCATCAATGATCTTCCATCTTTTGCGTCTTCTGCTTCAGCATCTCGCCTCTGTGCCTCGGCGATGTGAGCTTCTCCTCCATCCTTCTTCCTATCTGGACAGTCAATTGCCTTGTGTCCATTCTTTCCACATGTGAAGCATGTGATGACTCCACCTCTGCCTCTTCCTCTACCTCTGGTACGAGGAAATGTGTTATTATCAGCGTATCCTCCGCTCTGTTCTGTATGTTGCCTTCGTTGTTCAGCATGTTGGCCTCGTTGTGAACTTCCACCTCTTTCTATTCTAGTCTGAGGCTTTTTCTAGTCATCCTTGGATTTCCGAAACCTATCTTGGGAACTGACTTACCTTTTGGTTGGCTCCTGCCTCGGCCTCGCTGTGCTGGCTTACGGCTTAGATTTTCCTCAGCTTTCAACGCCATCTGATACACATCCTCCACTGTTCTGATGGTCGTCATACTCATCTCATCTTGGATATCGTATCTCAAGCCATTCATATACTTGGCAAATTTTTCATCATCGCTCTCCCGATGACCTGCTCTGATATTTAGCTTATAGAATTCCTCAGTATACTCCTTCACTGTCATCAACTTCTGTCTCAGGTTCTGCATTCTCCTGAACAGTGTGATTTGATAATCCCTTGGGATGAACTTTGCCTTCATCTTTGCAATCATTCAATCCCAGCTTTTAATCTTTTGCTTGCCTTTGGAACGTCTATCTGCTTGAAGCTCGTCCCACCATAATGCTACGTGTCCCTTCAATTTGGTAACAGCATGCCTAACCTTCTTATCCTTTTCGATATCCTCGTAATCGAAGTAGGTGTCAAGAGCTCTGATCCAATATAGAAGCTCTTCTGCATCCAGATTCCCTTCATAAGTTGGAATGTCCATCTTTGTTTTGGAACTCATCCGGGCAATAGCTTTAATTAATCACTCGTTTGCTGCATCTTCGGATGCAAATTCTCCTTCATGTTCAACTTCAACTTCGCCTTCGGAGTCACTGAGATCTCCAGCACTGGTTGTGCGTCTCTGCGTTGCTTCCATATCTTCTAATATCGCTCGGAGATCACGTATCTGCCTCTCCATATCTGGATTTTGTGCTTGTCTCCCTCTTCCTCTCTGGTTCCCCCTATCCTCTGGATTGGGTGATTGTCTTTCTCTCCTCGGCGGCATGGTGAAATTCTCTCTTCTCCTCTGTTATAGACAACAGGGAAATTTTCTCGCTCTGATACTACTTGATGCAAACGCGCCACCCAGGACACTTCCGCTCCCACCAGGACCTTCTTTTTCCTTTGGCCCGAAGAGCTGAAACACTCTTCAAATCCCTTATCGGGACTTTTATACACCCACAGAACTCACCTTATGATCTCCCTTTTCCCTATTGGGAAATCGGACCTCGCGTGATCGTGAGTCCTGCACTCACAGGTTCGGGTCTCCCAATTCCCCGAAACCCGATGAAATATCCTCCCACGTGTTCCTTTTTCTTATCGGGAATGTCTCCGTCGGGAAATCAGCACTTGCGAGGTTGTGGATCACTCGCCTCATGGATCCCCGATTCCTGATCTCCGATGGCACCTCTGCGCCCCTTAGCTCCTCCGGCTAACTCCTTTTCACATGTGACCTACTGGTCCACAAGACCACGGTCCTTTCCACTATCGTAGTTTCAGAATTTGCAAATTTGAAATGCGTAGAACTCACACCCTCGGGTTCTCCGATTCTCCGATTTCTTATGCCACCTTGCATTGACTCACTACAAGGCTCGACCTTTCAACACCTATCCTCCACTATGGCCCTTAACCCTGTCGGGAAATCATGTATCGGAATATCACGATTCCCGTTGTCAATGTACACGGCACTTTCAATTTCCCGAACCCCGATGCACGTGCGAACCTTCTCCTCCACGTCACCGCTTCCTTCCACTCTATCGGGTATCGCGAAATCGCGATTTCTAGTGCGATGATTCCGTTGTATGCAGAAAACCCGAAATGTCGAACCCTGACTCCTTCAGATCCTTGGACACACGTCCCTCAGATCGAACGACTCCGACAGTATCGGGAAATCGCGGATCGCGATTTCATTATACAAGAGTTTCACGACTCCTGAAACCCCGATATCCCAAACTCTGACTCTCTGGGATCTCTTGCCACGTGTCCCTGCGATTTGGACGGCTCGGATCCTATTGGTAAATTGCGGATCGCGATTTCAATATGCTCGAGTCTCCTGTCTCCGGAAACCCCGATGCCTCCAAAATCCCGATGACTTCCCAGAACGTTGACACGTGTCCTGTCGAGATCAACGGCTAGGATCTCTTCTCGGGTTTTCAGGACTTTCAAGGTCTCTGATTCTTACCCTATGAAAAACCCGATGACACCAATATCCCGATGTCTCCTCCGGTTTCTTCCTCTTCCTCCTTCGGCTTAAACCCTGCGCAACTTCCCGAGGTCTAACGGCTGACGGGATTTCGCAGTTTTCCTCTTCGAATCCTGACCATCGGTTCCTCCTCCTTGAAGATTTCTTGAGAAGGCTAACTGGTCTTTCTCAGAACTTGTCCTCCGACATCTGCATTTTCATCTCCTACTCGAACCTTCTTCACACAAACTCTTTTGCTCTCCTTTAATGATATCGTGAAGGCGCTATACCTCCTAAGATTTTCCACTCTGATTCCTTCAGAGGAACTTGCACGCACTCCTTGCACTCAACATTCAACAACTTCCCAAGTGTTGAATCCTTCCGACTCTACGCACTCCTGCAGCAGCAGTCTTCAATTTCCTTGCTCAGATTTACAATTGAAACTTCTTCTTCAGCCTACGCACTTCTTTCACGGCTTCAGCAAGCCACTTCCACTTCTGGGTAAATGAGAACAAGAGTTAGACTACTGAACCTTCATCAACGCACTCCTTGCAGATGAATTCAACTGCACACCTTGCAGGAATC
Source organism: Picea engelmannii (assembly GCA_009831015.1). NCBI lineage: Eukaryota > Viridiplantae > Streptophyta > Pinopsida > Pinales > Pinaceae > Picea > Picea engelmannii. The sequence goes on along the minus strand of ML776784.1, from coordinate 2,323,377 downwards.
TCCTGGCTCAGATAGAGAAACAATTGAAACTCATTCCTTCTCCTCTTCAGACCTCAGGTTAAAACATGAAATCACATGCACAGCATATACAAAGCAAATGCATAACCAGAAGCAAGCATTCATGAGCACAAAAACAATATACACAGAGAAACAACACCAACCATGAGTTTGAATCAGAACTTTCTTCTATTTATTCAAAGGCCTGTACATGGGTGTTCTTCATACAATATTCCCTGCTTGCTCTTCTCTTCTCCTGGATGCTTCCATTATGTTACAATGGTACAATGAGGGTGTCTATATTTGTTTTCCCTCTCGAACTCTAAACTGTCTAATCTGGAAATAAATCCTACCTACCTGCATTAACTAGCTTAAATGCCTCCTATCTACTTCAGACAAGAGTGTATGGCTCGAGGTCTGATACAATATACAAAAGGCGCTCCTTCATAAATGGTTCCTTGAAGGTTTGGCGCTTCATTAAATACTTGCGCTACAATCCCAAAGCACTTCAAAAATTTGGGTTTGTTTATCCAGCTGATCTCCACTTGATGTGCTGGCTCGCTTGATGAGTTGGCGATGCTCCTGCATCATGAGGCAATTGATCCAGTAAACCTGATACACATCCATTCGTACTACCATCCATGAGTTGAAAACTATATCAGATGGATGGATTCTTGATGAGTTTGGATTTCAGCAAGAGTATTGCTAATCCAAACCTATATTATTACAGTGTTGGTGACGAGAGCCTGATTTTGACAACTTACTCATAAATCATTGTTGTTGGATACAAGTAAGCTTTGACTTCTAATTTTGAGATAAAGGATATGAGTATGATGCACTACTTCTTGGGACAAGAAGTATGACAGAGGACTGATGAGATTTTCCTGAGTCAAGGAAAATATACAATGGGAATATTAAAGAAGCTCAGTATGAAAAAATGCAAATACACAGTGATGGATTTGAATAAAATAAAGATGATTCAGATGAGATTGATCCACAGTTGATTGAATCACTGATGTGTCTGGTTAACACCAGACTTGATGCATGCTATATAGTGAATGTACTTAGTCATTCCATGAGTTAGTCGAGACAGACTCAATGGATAACAATTAAGCATGTATTAAGATATATACGAGGAACAGTTGGATATGGCCTGAGATATACCTCCAGAGTGAACTTGAGTTTGCAGGATATGCCGATTTAGATTATGCAGAAAGTACAGTGGATCAGAAGAGCACATCCAGTTGATGTTCTACCATGAAGTTTTCCATGGTTTCCTGATGTAGCAGGAAACAAAACTCTATGGCCTTGAGTACCACAGAGGAAGAGTATATAGTAGTGAGTGTGCGAAGAAATGTGGCTTCACAAGATTCTGACAGATCTACTTGAGCATGAGATGGATCCTATGATAAATCTCCTTGAGAAACCAGTGTTTCCTGATGGATCGAAACACAATGAGATGAAATATCCTTATATCGGAGATATGATGCAGAGTAAAATCGTACACATGTAGTACCTTCCTACACATGAGTAGATTGCAGACATCTTCACCAAACTAAATTGGTGAAGAATGCCTCCCTAGTTGAGAGGGAGTATTGATGACTCCAACTAAGAAAAAATTCAAAGTACATATGTTTGAGACTTGGCATGATGAAGAATGTCTCCCTAGCTGAGAGGGAGTGTTGATTATTGCAGCTATGTGAGACATTCTCCATCTTACAAACCTGTGAGATGTTGACCATTGCAGCTATGTGAGAATTTCTCCAGCTTACAAACCTGAGAGAAATCCTCTAATAAGGGTAAGTGGTTTCTATCTGAGATAGAGATGGAATGTAGAGATGACCTCCTCAATTCATATATTTGAGAAGAACTCCAGATGATTATCCTGTGGGAAAGGCGATCTGCTGAGTTGGATGTGCATGTGGCTGAGCACAAGGTGAACGTGTGAAATCCTAAAGTGTTGGTTGCATCGTCATGAGAACATAAATGAATGTGATGTATTAGCCTCCTCTGAGTAGAAGAGTTGACGAGAAAATCTAGATGAATCTCTTGTGTGATGCAGTGGGAAAGAAGATTTGTTGAGTGGACATGCCTATGGACGAGCACAGGTGAACGTGTGAAGAACTGGTTCTTCTGTGTAATGCAGTGAGCTAGAGATATGGACATCCCTATGGATGTTCCCCTAGTGTATGATCACTAGTGGGTGTATAAGATCCATTTCTATATTGTTCAAGAGTCAGACCTTCCTGTAACCCTAATTGTAATGTAAAGGGTACACATCGGCCCCACCTTAATGTGATTAATAATTAATGTAAAAGACAATTAATATGGAAATTATTAATTATATTTTGAGTTATTGAGGTTGTCCCTATTGTGCCAATAGACACATCATTTGATGTGACAAGTCTTATATAAATAAATGTGAATCCCCATTGAGGAAACACACTTAACATTGTGTCATCTCATGATTTCAGTTGTTGAGGTCTGAAATTATGAGAATTGCAGCACCCTCTTGTGTGCTAGTTTTGGTGATAGTGTGGGAGGTCTTTCTCTTGAGGAATATATTAAAGGATTGGTTGGTTTTTATTCCCTTGTTGAGAAGGGTTTCCCAGGATACTTCTTGTGTACTTGTGCATGGATCTTCTTCTTGTGATCTCGTTTTCTGCAGTAGTTATGGTTCAAGTAATTGTTGACGGAAAATTTAAAAGGAATACATGATTCATAGCTCACTAAAAATATAACAAAGATGAAGTATCATCATTCAAAAAGTTTAGGAAATATGGTGTTTGATTAGTATAGGAACTCCCTCCCTAATAACCATATGTATCATACTACTGAAAAACATATTTTCAATTGGAAAAAAGAGACAGGATTAAAGCCACGAAGAATGACACCTAACCGATGGAGGTTGGAATATAACAAAAATCGTCAAGGTACACAATTTATTTATGTATCATATGTGTAATATTGTTTTGAAATTTTATTTTAATTATTGAATTTATTTTACTGTATTTGATAATTATTGATGTGATTTATTTTATGCTTCATCTTATAGTTGTCGCCATGGAGGTATTAATAATGGGCTTCCACGAGGAATGAAATGTTATCATGTTCAATTAATGAGGTTTCCCTACTATGAGGAGCTAAAAATAGCTCATTTGTTTTATACAATGCATATCGAGAAGAATGTGACAAAAACGTTATGGTGAATCATAGATGGTAGGAGGGATAAAGAAAAAATTATCAAAATTTGTATTGACATTCAGGAAGCCAATCATGCAATGCAAAGTGTGATATTATCAAGTAGAAATGGAGACCAAAATAACCTTCCATGGTTATTAACAAAGCAACAAAGCAATGATGTAAAAGAGGTCATTCAAAGAATTAAATTTCCCACGAGATTTTCTTCAAACATAAATAATATTTTAATGAAGAAAGGTGAATTTGGTGGGGAAAAAACACATGATTGGAATACCTTCATTAAGGTAATAATTTTGGTATACATATTTGTATATTGGCCATATACATTTTTTAAGATTTTTTTTTCTACTTTGGAAACAAATAACGATTCATTTTTATTGTTACAATATGTTCTACCTCTATCTCTCCCAAATGAATTTGACAAGAACGTCAACCAAGTTATATATGATCTTGGAAAATACATGAGGTAAGTAGCTTTGATTTATATGCAAAATGTTTTTTCAATTTTTTGTTTTACTTAATGACATATGTTTTACTTGTAATGTACTATATATCATGTTTTGTTGAAACATGGTATTTTCTTGCGCCGTGATTTGTAGATGGTTGTCATTGAAATAAATCCATCAAGATGATATAAAGTATTGGAAGAGAGAAATTCCTCGGCTAATGTGTGAAATGAAAAAGTATATACCTCCAACATTTTTCAATGCAAAAGAACACTACCTCATACACCAAGTTGAGAATATTAAAATGTGTGGACCTGTACACACATGGTCAATGTGGATGGTGGAGAGGCACTTGAAATTATTGAAGGCTTTGGTTAGACAAAGAGCACATCCTGAGGGTTCTATGGTGGAGGGATATATGATATATCAATCCATGGTGTATATTAGTCAGCATCTTTCGAAATTAGCAGTGCCAGATATGCATGCAGTGGATCACATTTGGGATGTGAACTCCATCAAAAAATTTGAAGGGGAGCACTTATTGGGGAAAGGTAGAATGAAGAAAGTGAGAGGTAATTAAATTGTGGAGATTTATAATACACATAACTTTTCATTTTTTGTGTAATATATGATAATACTCATTTATTATTTATTCTTTCATCAATTATTGATATTTACCATGGTTTTAACTAATTTTTAATATTGGTGAATATATTATGATTTTTTTATTCAGTTGCTCAAGATTGGGATGCCCTATATTTATACATTGCAAACAAGCTTGATTGGATGAAGGCATGGATTGAAATATGTAAAAAACATCACGTCAGTAGGTTATTATGGAAAATATTGTTTGAATTGGTTAGAGAAGCTCGTCATAATGGATATGCTAATGTTACGCAGATGGAAATTGATTTAGCATATGATTTGAAAGATGGACAGGAAAGAAAATTCACCCATTTTATTTCGTCAATTTATATTATATTAATGTGACTGGAGGTGTTTTTTTTTCAAATGCTTTCCAAGTTATATAAATATTTTTATTAATTGGCAATTCATCTTTTACATGTATGGAATATTGCAGTTGAAACACCACAAGGCTGTATAGTGCAATGGTCGTAAATTTCGCATCAAATAGTTGGGTGAAACCAATAAAACTTTTGATAATGGGATAAATGCAGTATTTCGGGTCACTAATGTTTCCTCTATGAGTGACAAACATCCCTGAGAATCTGAAAATAAATATTATGGGTATTTGGATGATATAATTGAGTATGACTTTAATTCCTTCAAAATAGTTTTGATCGATGTCAAATGGTATAGGCTACGAATGCATGAATGTGATGAGGAAAGAACTGTTATTCAACATGCTAATGGATTTTTGATGATTAAACAATGATGTTTGAAAGAGGACATGATCACTATGTTTTTCCAAGACAATGTGAACAAGTCTTTTACTCAAAGGTTCCAAGTGAGAGGGATTGGTCATTTATTGTGAGATATGATCCACGAGGAAGGATGGTAAAGTATATTGTAAAGAAAGAAGATGATATTGAAGAAGAAGATGGTGTGACAAAGACAAAGGAGGAAGATTGGTTGATAGACGGAGAAGACGGGGAAGATGAACCAGGTGTAGGAGACAATGCAGTTCTTGATGATGATGTCGATGAAGATATGCTCAAAAATGATATTGATGATGATGATGATATCATCAATTCTTTCAACATCATTTTTAAAATAGATGATGATACAAATGCCGAGTTGGATGAAGAAGATACAAAAGAAGGATGATTATATAGATGTTGAGTTGGATAAGGTATGTAACTATATATTTTAATTTGTATGAAATATTCTCTTTAAATAATTTGCTTATGTGGGTTAATTACATGTTTTTAAGTTTTATGCCATTTTTTTTATATCCTATGTTACATGTTGTTTATTATGTCAAACCTGAAAAATGTGCTAAATTAAAATTATCATTTACAAACTCATAATTTCATTTACCTTAATTAATTTTTGTTTTACTTTCTATGCATGATTACTATGTTGTTTTTGTTTATTTTCTATTTTATAGATTGGCTATTGGGGAATTGAGAGTGATGTGAGGGAGGGGAGGGGCCATATGAGATTCCACCTTCACGTGGTTGGCCTTGTTCAATAGAGAATAAAGTATTCTCAAAACCAAGAGAAGTTCATTCATTCATATTTATACTCAAAGATCACTCACACACCCACTCTATATATCGACCCATCTTGTCCTTCTTTCATTTTAATTTTCTCGGTCGAATTTTAAAGGAAGAAACTATTAAAAGACATTGTACTAGAGATAGAGTACATGATGGGAAACCATGACATGTGAATGGGACCAACATTGAATCTTTTTCAAAATGTTTTTGTATGCACCAAAATTTGACATGGATAGATTGTTTACATGCCTTAATGATATGGGAGGGTTTCTAGACTCAAAGATCACTCACACACCCACTCTTTATATTCATCGTTTATGTTGTTCAAAACCAAAATCATCCCAATTAGGCCCATGATTTTGGTCGTGGCAAGAAGAAGGAGATATATGATATTTCGTATTTAAATAATGATTTCATACTAATATTCTTTATGGATCAAAAGAGTACTTAGATGAGAGCAAAAAACAAAGACATAAAATAACCGATATTCAAGCTTGTGCGATTAATCAAGTACTCATTTATCGACGTTATTGCATGACCTTGTAGTACTAGATGTAGGGACATGCATCTCAGTCATATTTTAAAGGAAACAACTAAAATAATTGTACTAGGGCTAGAGTACATGATGGGAAATAGTAACCTTTGAATGGGGCCAACATTGAAATTCTTTCAAAATGTTTTTGTATGCACTGAAATTTGACATGGATAGACTGTTTACATGCCTTGACGATATGGGAGGGTTTCTAGACTCAAATATCACTCACACGCCCACTCTATATATCGACCCATATCATATTCATTTCATTTTAATTTTCTCGGTCAAATTTTAAAGGAAAAAACTATTAAAAGACATTGTACTAGGGCTAGAGTACATGATGGGCAACAATGACATGTGAATGGGGCCAATGTTGAAATGTTTTCAAAATGTTTCTGTATGCATCAAAATTTGACATGGATAGACTTTTTGCATGCCTCGATGATATGGGAGGGTTTCTAGACTCAAAGATCACTCACACACCCACTTTATATATCGACCCATCTCGTCCTCATTTTGTTTTAATTTTCTCGGTCGAATTTTAAAGGAAATAAATATTAAAAGACATTGTACTAGGGCTAGAGTACATGATGGGAAACAATGACCTGTGAATGTGGCCAACATTGAAATTGTTTCAAAGCGTTTTTGTATGCATCAAAATTTGACATGGATAGACTATTCACATGCCTTGACGATATGGGAGGGTTTCCAGACTCAAAGATCACTCACAAGCCCACTCTTTATATTCATTGTCTCTGTCATTCAAAACCAACATCATGCCAATTAGGCCCATGATTTTTTCCGTGGAAAGAATAAGGCAATAGATGAGATTTCATATTTAAATAATTATTTCATACTAATATTATTTATGGAGCAAAAGAGCACTTAGATGAGAGCACAAAATAAAGACAAGAAATAATTGATATTAAAGATTTTGTTATTAATCAAGTACTTATTTATCGATGTTATTACATGCCCTTGCAGTACTAGATGCAGGGACGTGCGTCTTAGTCGTATTTTAAAGGAAACAAATAAAATACATTGTACTAGGTCTAGAGTATATGATGGGAAACAATAACCTATGAATGGGGCCAACGTTGAAATTCTATCAAAATGTTTTTGTATGCACTGAAATTTGACATGGATAGATTGTTCGCATGCCTTTGCAATATGGGAGGGTTTCCAGACTCAAATATCACTCACACACCCACTCTATATATCGACCCATATTTTCCTCATTTCGTTTTAATTTTCTCGGTCGAATTTTGAAGGAAACAACTATTAAAAGACATTGTACTAGGGCTAGATTACATGATGGGAAACAGTGACCTGTGAATAGGGCCAACATTGAATTTTTTTCAAAATGTTTATGTATGCATAGAAATTTGACATGGATAGACTGTTTTCATGCTTTGATGATATGGGATGGTTTCTGGAATCAAATATCACTCACACACCCACTCTTTATATTCATCATTTGTGTCGTTCAAAACCAACAACATGCCAAATAGGCCCATGATTTTGGTCGTGGAAAGAAGAAGGAAATATATGAGATTCTGTATTTAAATAATTATTTTGTACTAATATCTTTATGGAGAAAAAGAGTACTTATATGAAAACAAAGACAAGAAATAACTGATATTGAATCTTGTGTGATTAATCAAGTACTTCTTTATTGACATTATTCCATGCCCTTGAAGTACTAGATACGGGGACGTGTGTCTCGATCATATTTTAATGGAAACAACTAAAAAACTGTACTAGGGATAGAGTACATGATGGGAAACAATAACCTATGAATGGAGCCAACGTTGAAATTCTTTCAAAATGTTTTTGTATGCACTGAAATTTGACATCGATAGAATGTTTACATGCCTTGATGATATGGGAGGGTTTCCAGACTCAAAGATCACTCACACACCCACTCTATATATCGAACCATTGCATCCTCATTTCGTTTTAATTTTCTCAGACAAATTTTAAAGTAAAAAACTATGAAAAGACATTGTACTAGGTCTAGAGTACATGATGGGAAACAATGACATGTGAATGGGGCCAATGTTGAAATGTTTTCAAAATGTTTCTATGTGCACTGAAATTTGACATGGATAGACTATTTGCATGCCTTAACTATATGGAATGGTTTCCAGACTCAAAGATCACCCACACACCTACTATTTGTATTCATCATCTGTGTCATTCAAAACCAACATCATGCCAATTAGGCCCATGATGTTGGTCATGGCAAGAAAAAGGTGATAGATCAGATTTCGTATTTAAATAATGATTTCGTACTAATATTATTTTTGGAGCAAAAGAGTACTTAGATGAGAGCAAAAAACAAAGACAAGAAAGATAAGTTAAAGTTTTACTAGGGTTGTAGGAGTCGTAGGATCATTGGGGATAATGATTATGGGGTTAATGATGATAGGGTCTATAATGGTTAGGACTTATAGGTGTTTTGTAAATCATGGGTTATAAAAGTTATGGGTAAGGGATTACAAGGGTTTACACATAACTCTTATTGAGTTTACAAGGGTTACATCTTAGGAAGGGTTAAGGAGTAGGTGTGTATGGTTATAGGGGTTGATATTGGTGGGGGTGATAAGACTTAAGTATTGCAAGGGAAATATGTTCTAATTATGAGGTTGCATTAGAGTGTTATATGGTGTAGTGGTTAGAATTTAGGGGTTAAGGGTTAGATTTTAGGTTTTTTAGGGTAGACATTAGCAATTATAGGGTTTCAATTGAAGATAAACATTGTAAAAGTTATGTAGGATAGGGTTTAGGGGTTATATGGTTTAAGGATTGTCATGGTTTTTGAGATAAATGTTATATGTTTCAAGGGTTATAAGGGATTAGTAGGGTTGATATGCATTAATGTTTGGAGGAATTAGGAGTTATGAGATAGGGTTTAGGTGTTATAGCACTTAAGGGTTTAGATGGGTTATTTATTAATAGTAATAGGGTTAGGTCTAAAGGGTTATGAGCATTTCACATTTTGTTTTGTATGTTAGAGGATTAAGACTTAAAGGTTGTAAGAGCATCTATAGGTTAAGGGTTATATGTATTGTTGTTGGTAAGGGTTAGGCTTTAAGAGTTGTAAGAGTTAGGGGATATATGTTAGAAATTGGGTGTTTTAGTGGGGTAGTTTTTCAGGGTTATATGGACTACACAAAAAAAAAAATACAGGTTATAAGTGTTACATGGTGTGCATTATGTGTTATAAGAATCAGCGGTGGTAAATTTTAGGGGTTTTAAGGTTTGTGGGTTATAATGGATAAATATGAAACCTAAATAACCTGTTATACCCAACCCTTAAAACTCTTATGACCATTAACAATTATCACCCCTATAACCCTTAAAATATATAACCCCTAACCCCTACAATGAACATCCCTCATAATCATTATCACCAATATCAAATATAATGCCTAACCTCTATAATGCATTACCTATATAATTCTTAAACCTTGTAATTTCCAATATCATATAAACCCAAATTCCCATATCCCCTAAGACATTTAACCCCTAACTCATTAAAACCACAACCCTTATAATCATAATCATCGGCCTCTATTCTTAACCTATATCACCCTTGACCAACCTTAAACTAGTTACCCATACAACCTATAACACCTAGCCACTAACAATTATAAATAGAAAACCTTAACAACTAATCCTTAAGTTCTAGAAATAGTAATCAATATTGTCATTAATATTTAACCAAGATAGCCTCTAACTATCCCTAATAACCCATATTTCCCTTAACTAGTAAAACTAATAATGTACCCCTATAACCAACTATGATCCTCATAACACCTATAACCTCAACTAACTTATATAACCCATAAAACCAACAAAAACCACAACCCCTAAGCAGTGTCTCTTATAACTCTTATAACCCCTAACCTCTAATAGGTATAGTTCCTAATCCTTAACTCCTACATCCTAACCCTTAACATGTATAACTTTTAACACTTATAAACTCTAAATTCTAACTCTCATAATTCTTAAACCTTATAATTTTTAACCGTTAACACTCCCAACCCATGTAACCCTTGTCTCTTCAATCTTATAACCTTAATTCAATTAACTCCAAAATACTATAACCCCTAATATGTAACCCTAACACATACAACGTGTAACTTTAAAACCCATTATCCCCTATCCCTATGGTCCCTAATCACAAACCATTAACACCTATCATACCTAACCCTTAACATATGTAACCCATAACCTCTAACCCTTATAACCCCTAAACCCTAAAAAATAACACTTAAACCCCCTAACATTAAGATCTTTATAACATCATGTCCATTAACACTTATAACACTATACCCTATAAATCATAACCCATATAAACTCCATAACTTCTAATCACTAAAATGTAATTTTTATATCTTCATAACCCTTGATTCTTATAAAAAAATTCACCCTAAACCATTATCCCCTATAACCACTAATTTCCTCTAAAGCACTATAGCTCTTATCCCATATGGTTCATATCAACACTAGCTAGTATAACCACTCATTAACTTCTATAACCTCAACTCATTAAAATTGTATATTAACTTGTGACAATTATAATGATTAAATTTTATAATTCTTAATCCCTAATGTTTTTATACCTTAAACCCTCTAGCATTTAACCATTATAATACCTATCATCTAAGTCGTATAAAATGTAACCCGCAACCCTTATCCATGTACCTATACCTATATCCATACCTATTTGTTTCATAAGCACTATCAATCCACGTATTTACAATAATTAGATCCAATATATAACATATCACTTAACCCGGGTTCACTATGCTCAAGCTTTGATACCTCTACCTATGTGCGAGACCTATATCAAGGGTAATATCAAGTGATTCTGAGACCAAGCAGAGGGAAAAAGTTTCACATTCAGAAAACACCATCGATGGCCATCTGTAAAATTGATCAGGTGATTCCAAGACTAAGAGCGAGGGCGAGGATGGTGAGTACCTCTTCACACTTGAATTTACATTGATAATGCGAGAATAGTATATTTGTGTTTACAAGTTTGTGTTAGTTCCATTTTTGGGTTGGAAGGAGAGGGACCTCTCACCTTCTTCTCCCTTGCCCATAATTTCATCAAACCCTAGTAGGCTCCTTAACCGAGACACTAAAGGCAGGTTATGAATTTGATGGTTTGGAAATGAGAGATATCACTAGTCTGGCGTATATATATATATATATATATATATATATATATATATATAACATATTTTTCCCCTCTCACGACTGAGTAAACATGTATCCTTCCACCTGAAAGTCATGCCTCACTAAGGTCATTATATTTCCCCTTTCTGGGTGAGGGAAATGGTCTTAATCCCTAATGCATTCTTAATCAGTGCATTTTCATTCTCTAGCTTCCTTTGGTGATGCTTCCTCGATGACCTTCCAAAATCAAGAGAATCTTTGTTGGAGGCGTTGATCTTCTCCTTTTTCCATAGTAATTGAAGGGGCACCCCTTTCACTATATTATGTATGTCCTGACTCATTACAGTAATCCTCGTCGGGAAGAAACCATCCCTCCCCCCAAGTAATCTTATCCCATGGCTACCCTTTACCATCTCTCCAATCCCTCTACATTCCCCCAAATAAGCAAACTCACCATGACTATATTGTACCAAGGCAAAAACATAAACTTGTTGCACTATAATACATAGAAAGGAGGTTCATGGAATTTCTTTTTCCTTTTTCTTGATGTAGCCCTCATGCTGTAGAAATTTTGAGAACCAGGTAATTAATGCAACTTTCAAAATTTTAGCTTAACCTTGAGGATTCCTAGATTATTCCCTTGGAAATTTTATCCTTAGTGTTTTTTGTGTTGGTTTTGTCACTTAGGTGAGAAAAACAACAACACTTGCATTTCTAGATGAGCCTGCTAGAGAAGACAGAAGTTTTTGAGTGGGTTAAACAAGCCAAACACATATATAAATAAAGAAATAAACTAAAACAACTAAGAAATAAAAGTTAGAAAGCATGAGAAACTTAGAACCATGAAAATAAAACAATGACCAACATAATGCTACCAATGGATCAATATATTAGTAGGCAAAACATCGTAGATAAAAATAGAGACTTATGAGTCCCCTCTTCCTCCTTAGGAGGGCTCTTGAGTTCCCTAATGGAGAGATCTTCATACAATGGAAGAAAATGAAAAATGGTGAAGAACAACAATGCCTATTCCCTCAAGAGGTGAGTGGAATGGCCTATTGCAATGGTGCTTGAAGGCTCCAAAGAGAAAAGAGGATTCTCAAGGGAGAATTCTTGCAGCATAACAATACAATGAAGATCTTGGTTTCTTAGTGCACCTATAGCTCTTATTTATAGCATTTTTTCAAGGAAAAATGTAATTGGTTCTTGGTGTGAACAAGGGGCCTTTTAGGGCACCCTCTAGTCCTTGACTAGCCTCCCATTCGGATTTCGCTCAGATATGAGGGTCAAATCATGTTGGGAGCCAGTCCATAAGTGGTAGAGGGCCCACCAAGATCCATAAATGCGTTGTTCATAGAAGTGCGTGGATTTTCTCGTACATAGTTGCGCACTTGTCACATTGTGCACTCTAAGGGTTGTGTTGACCCGCACACATTGCACACTATGCGCGCGCTTCTTTTGGTGAATTTGCACATGTCAATTTTTGACCCAATTATATAATTTTTTTTCCTTTTGAATGCATTTCAGTTTTGTAGGTGGACTAATTGTTGTTGACATTGTTGTGTTTCCTTAACCATTTTTGTGTAATGTTGCGGACGATTTTTCAATGATAACAAATGCGCCCTGATGTGTGAGGTTAGGAGCATACGTATATCCGAAATACATCAATGTTTCTTTCATTGAGAGTGCCATTGTAATGAAGAGTGAAGAGAGGAACTACAAGAGAGATCTGCCAGAGGGAGAGGGAAAACTGTGGGACCCAAACCTTTATCTAGGGAGAAAAAGAAAATATGCATGTACAAACGAAGCGGGCATGCCCCATGGTCATATCATGTAGCCAAAGTGTGATACTGTAACTGAAGATGTAGGTTGATGTAGATAAATGAAATGCCCTCGGGGGTGGTTGATAACGACAGATGATAGTTTTGAATGGTGAACGAACTCTGAAGTGAGGCAAGGATGACTGTAAGAATTGTCAATGACTCGTAGGCATTGATGGCCTAATGAATTCAGTGGTCTTCAAATGATATGAAACAACTACAATAGTCGCATAGTAAGACCCATCGTAACATGAGAGTTTGTTGAAGTTGAATTTTATGGGGGTCAACAAAATCAGAGAGAAATGATGATTATCTCTGTGTCGTCTGAGACTCCTCATTGTGAAGGTAATGAGAGTCAAGATATTGTTGCCCTTTTGGAAACTATGTTGATGTCGATAGAATGGGAGACGTGACTTCAAGAATCAAAGGGCTTCGTGAAATCCATTGAGATGAGATCAGGTATGGACAGGTAACATAAACGAAGACAAGATGCGATGAGACTCAAGACTGCCCTTGGTTGGAAATTTTGAAGGATGATTGGCAGCAACCGTAAAACTGTATCTAGTGTAAGGGGGATGACTAGATATGGGGTTAAATTGTGCCAGAGGATAACAAAGTGGACAAACTCAAATATTATGGGCACAGGGATTTGGCATACTCAAGGTTTGTGAACGATGTCGGAATGAAAAAAGAGTGGATTCCCCAACCAAGGGCGACATGGGTTGCGTTACCAGGGAAAAGAAGGTCATCAAGGGTGATGAAAAAAAGCTAAGTAAATGTTGGAAACAAAGGCTTTTTACAATTACCAAAGAAATAAAGAATAATTTGGGTTGAGTATACAGATACAGAAATGGGTGCCCCAGTGAAATATGGATTGGCCTATTAGGGAGAAAGTTGTGAAAGAGAATTGGTGGAGGGTGGGGGCCCCATGGGTGGGTTTCTGTATTAGGGAAATGGATGGAGTAAAATCTGCAGATGAGAAAACTGATGGTGGATTAGATGGAGAATAATGATATTGTTGAGGTGCAGTCAATATAACCGAGATTATATGACCTGGGAGTCCATTGGGAAAGCTAGCAATATGATGAGAAGAAGTATGGGGTTCATTCTTGGAAGTGCATAAGACTATCGGGACTCCCATCCCCAGGGGGTGAAATCAGAATAAGTGTCAAGTTGCCAAGGGGAACTATGAATGGGACAACTCATGTAGGGGAGAGTGCTACCGAGTGAAAGTACCCAAATGTAATAGAGGTAGAGGTACTGCAGCACCGGATGTAAGGACCCTAAAGGTGAACGTTAAAGGGTGTGATTGGGAGATGTAATTTATTGACAAGGGAAAAAATTACATGCCAGTGTTGGACATATACCTGAAGGGGCTACGTTGCTTGTATGAACAGGTACCTGCACACATGAAAACCAAATACATGATGTGAACAATATCTGATGATAAAGAACATATAACAGTTATTTGATAAAATTTGAACATGAGCATGTGTACATGAACGTGATGTGAGAAAAATGTGCCTCCACAGTCAAGTTCAGATGAAGGCTTAGGGAATGTGAATGTGTAGAGGGCGGGACCAAGATCTCGTGGCTAAAAATAGATCGAAAAACGGATGCTTTGGGCTCCTTTAACTGAGTGTAGAAGTTTAACAAAATGGACTATATATGGTTGGTCGGTCCACAATGCCACCTCATTTGTACCCGTCGTTGTAGTTGAATTGATGAGAGGTTTCTGAGGAGATTTGGAGATTATGGGAGCACGAGTCAACCGATCCAGGAGTGGTGAGAGTCAAGTTACTGGTCCTATCCTCCTTTATTGTGTAAAATTTGTTGAATATAGGTAGGGACTATACAAAGGGCCATAGAGGGTATTTTGTGGGTAGGGGCCCACCAGTGCACAAGAAAAGGAGGAATACTCGTGCACATGTGCGCGGGTATAATTCATTTTCCAACACATAGTGTGCAATTGTGCTTGACACAGTCGTACATGTGGGTTCGAGGGGGGGAAGTTATGCACGCATGAGATGTGTGCATGTTTGACTAACAGTTGTGCACTGTGCGCAGCTATTTCTCAGACAGTTATGCATCAGTCCACAGCTGTATGTCTCGGATGTCACATATAGGCTTGATGGGGATGGAGTATGAAATAGGGTGTCAAGGGATACTCAGGAAATGTGAGGACCTGACGTTCAAATTGTATGTATCGGAAATTTTGAGTGCAAAAATGTGTAACACGGAACATGGCATGATGGGGGAGTTCGATGGTCAATCTGTATATCGTGGAACTCCATGAGTTGTTTGTAGGTCACGAAACAATAGAAGTGCAATCTTGAGCCCGCCAAACTAGGATTCCGACTATCAATTTGTATATCATGGAACTTCGGGTGTTGTTTGCAGGACACAGAACAATAGAAGCGCAATTTTGAGCCTGCCAACCCAAGAACCCATGATCAAAAAAGTGGCTTAGTATGAAATAAGGAAGCAATCAGTCGGACTCGTGATATAGAAGCATGAGTAGAAATGTGAACCCGTGAGTCCTCCAACCCATGTGCCTAGACATTTTCGGAAAAATGACTAAGTAAAGTAACCAGAAAGGGAAAGTAGAGGGAAAAATAAAGGGGAATTCGGTTAAGTATAGAAGAGGGGGAAAAAAATGATTATAGAGAGTGTGAAAATAGAAAAGAAAAGAGCAATTTTCGGAAGTGGGAAGTCTCAACAAAGGCCGATTATTTCCAAGTTATCGTTTTCTAGTCCAATATTTTATCCACCTACTTGTTTTGTGTGTTTGATTTACTATCACTATTGGTATACCTTTTCAAAGATTGTACTTCCACTTCATCTACTATGGCATATTAGATTTCATCCTCTTGTCCAACTAATCTGTTTCTTTCAATGTAGCAATGTAGAAAATACAATGAACATGAAGGTAAGTTGGTATGTAGAAAGACATGTAAAAAAATAAATACAGTTCTATTTATTTCAATGTAACAGCACATAAAATACAGTTGACATGAAAATAAGTTATTATGTAGGAAGATATGTAGTATCTACATATAATAAATTAGGTGCAAAGCAATAGAATAAATATACAGACAATAAATGAAATACAAAACAATGGAATATGAAATAAGAGTAGAAGCATGCACCTTTGTATCTCCTCTTCTACATTTGTGGTTAAAAGTCCTTTGTCTTCTCCAGTTATTATGTTTGTTTCAATGTGGGAACACACAAAATACAATGAACATGAATGTAAGTTGATATGTAAGGGAAAACAAGTAATATGTACATACAGTAAATGAGAATCAAAGGAATAGAATAAAATATAGAGTTAGAAGCATGAGATTTTGTTTTTCTTGATCCATGGTTGTGGTTATATAGAATTTTTTCTGGCCAAAATATATTACAAGCCAGAAAATATTAAGAAGTTCGGTGATCCTAGCTGAATGATTTGGTTTTGTGCAACAAAGTATCCAGATATGCTTTGAGACATGGAAATATGGTTTTGTAATATGTTTGATATATATTTCATAATTCAAGTACAAGACAAATTGTACCATGGGCAGACGTTTATGTGTATAAGATAAAGAGGGCGTATTGTGATATGGGCACATTTGACCATACATGGTCAATAAGTGTGTTTTGTACATGCTTTATCTTAACCAAAAGAAGGCGGAGATTGTAATTGCACATGTAGTTTTCCAATTCTTTTGTTATGGCACTATTTTGTAGCATGTCAACACCAAAGTCTCCTAGAATGATAATGGTTTCGTTCAGATGTAAATGGTGTAATGCATTTGAAAAAACATTTATTATGTTGGCAATGTTGCACATGGAGTAGCATAGAGATTGAATATTGCAATTTGCAATCCATGGAAAATTTCTCTTTCTAGCACCATCTCAACATCTTTTTCTTCTACAAGAACATTTTGCAAAGGCATGTAGGTACTCATTCCTGGGCAAGGTGGGAATATCATCGAGGGCATGGTGGGGAAGGCTAAATAATTTTCTTATTCAATTGAGGCGTTAGATCTCCACTTCGTCACATAAGGTAAATGACTAGGATTTGTAATGCTAGAGAAAATGACAGCCGGAGTTGTGCACACAACATTGGCATACATATGGTTCAGAATTTGGAGAAAAAATTGGAGCAAAATTTAAGAGTAGGAGGGAAAGATATGCCAACCTCTATGGAAATTTTGCAGCATAGGAGTGATGAATAAATACCTAAACATTCTTATTTGCAAACTGTAAATAGTAAACAGTAAAGAATGAATACGAATGAAACTATGGTATTGAAACTTACTTGTCAATGATGAACGACAAAATCGCAAGTCCAATTGTGAGTGTAGGATTTCAACCCTGCAAAGTGCAATAACAGGTCCTAGAACTACCCAGGATTTGCATTCCAAGTCCTGGAACTTTTTTCTTTATAACTTACTGAAATATGTCACCAACAAAGATGGATAGTGCATTTTGTACATGTTTTATCTTAAACAAAAGAAAGCGGAGATTGTAATTGCACATGTAGTTTTCCAATTCTTTTGTTATGGCACTATTTTGTAGCATGTCAACACTGAAGTCTCCTAGAATGATAATGGTTTCGTTCAGATGTAAATGGTGTAATGCATTTGAAAAAACATTCATTATGTTGGCAATGTTGCACGCGGAGCGGCATAGAGATTGAATATTGCAATTTGCAATCCACGGAAAATTACTCTTGCTAGCACCATTGTTATCACTGAAACTTCGTCCGCACAGGGCGACAAGAACTCTGCATCGTCAGCACAGAAAAACAATCATTCATGGCACAAGGATTAATTCCACAGCACAGCAAAAGGGTCAAAACTATACAAAATGGCCAAAAAATTACAAGGCGCTTTGCACCCACTGGGCGCGCGCGCGCGCAACATCTTCGTACCTTGAGCGCATATGCGCGGCTGTGGGGTGAAAAATCCGCGCGCCTGCCAAACGGCGCATTTATGAAGTTGGTCGGCCTCCCAACCACTAATGGATCGGCTCCCAAGTCGATTTGACACCAAATCCGAGCTCAATCTGCGTGGGGAGGCTGGTCAAAGACCTAATTGTGCCCTAAAGAACCCCTTTTCACATTCAAAAGAGGTTGCATAATA
>ML776784.1:2209326-2270027 GCA_009831015.1 Picea engelmannii | reverse complement strand
TCTTTGTAGCCATAGAGGTTTCAAGCAATTTCGTTGGTTGATTTGTCAAAACGTCCACCTCTTTGACTAGCTAACCCTAACCCTAAAACAACAACATTATAGGTGACGTCATACCTGTTAAAGAACTTGTTTGGCCTCAAAACACTTTGACATTTGTCACCTCTTTTGATAGACCTTGAGTTGTTGATTACATTCATAAGCTTGTTTGACACAACGTTCTTCTCATTGTCTTTAAATTTGACCTAATACTAGGGATGACGTCACCCTATTTCTGCAATAGTGACGCAACAACAATATTTATATGAGCAAGTCTGCATTGTGATAATACAAAGATTTGATTTTACACATTGAATGCCTATATCTCTTGTGTATTTATTGAAGAAGTGACATTAGTATAAGCTTTTATTGCAATCATTGACTTCGTCAATAATTTACTCTCATTAATGCTCATATACATAAAAGATAGTCATTGATATTGTGAAGTACTAACCACTGCATCACATTTTCTATCTTTATTTGTCTTGTCTCGCAAACAGGTGCCATCCAGTGGAACATTTTCTTCTCCTTGACTATCTCTATTGGCAGTAATATGTGAAGGGAAGCCTATCCTCAGTCTTTGAAGTCTTAAACCTTGATCCTTCTCCTTCAGAACCTCAGATTACTAGGGACGTCTCCCTTGGGATTAGCCACCCTAAATAGAAAGAGCTCCCCATCGAGGTGACAGTGGGTGGGGAAGCTCCTGTTACGCCAGTTTGAAGCCCTGACTCAAGCTACCTAGACCCTTCCTACAAACTGTGCAATAACAGAGCCTTGCCAATTTCTACCACAGGTTCGTGTTGGGATTCTCCCATATTGCATGGGCCCTTAGCCAAATAAACAGGGGTGGTGGTAAGGCGAATTTGTGTGGGGTCGGTCCCAACAACAAGTGTTCGATGAGTTGAAGTAGCACTTGTGCTCAGCCCCAGTACTTTCACTACCAGACCTACAACATCCCTTGGAAACATCATATTGTATATGAGTCTAGGCCTCGTAGTGTTATTATTACTTTGAATAGGAAATTGTACAGGATACCCGAGGTAGTCCCACCTAGTGCTATTTCCTTGATCTCTGCTAAGCAATGTAGGAAGGTCATCTCTCAGATGGGGAAGTTTGTCTTCTTCGTGATTTGCTCTCAAAATAAGCGAAAGATCATAGCCACATCCAGGGTCTCTGCAGCCGACCTCTCCACACAGCAGAAGCAAGTAGATAAGGTCATGGAAGAATAATCGGATATCTTCTCCTCACCTACAGGGGTACCTCTTCACTACCATGTCAAGCACCTCATCGATCTGAACCCCGATGCACCGTTTTCCATTGGGCCAGTCTATTGTCGCTCTTTGTTAGAGAATGAGGAGATCAAGCGACAGATCCAAGAACTGCTCCACAAGGGGCACATCCGCCCCAGCTCATCACCTTGCGGGAGCCCAAACGTGCTAGTACAGAAGAAAGATGGAACCTAGCAACTCTGTATTGATTACCAGGCTCTGAATAAAATCACAGTCAGAAACTGATACCCAATTCCCCGAATCGATGACATCCTTGATCAACTCACGGGGGTCAAATACTTCAGTAAGATTGATCTGAAGTCTGGCTACCACCAGGACCCGATAGAGCAGACAGATGTATGGAAAACCACCTTCAAGTCAAAGGAAGGCCTTTTTGAATGGTTGGTCATGCCCTTTAGTTTGACAAATACTCCAACCACTTTCATGAGTATGATGGACGATATCGTGTGACCATTCACCAATACTTTTGTAGTGGTTTATCTGGATGACATTCTAATTTACAACAAGACTTGGGCCGAACACTTGCAGCATATTCAACAGGTTTTGCACACCCTGCTACAACACAAGATATACTCCAACTTGGAAAAATGCTCCTTCGGCATGGACATAGTCCATTACCTGGTCTACATCATTGATCAGCATGGTGTGCATGTGGATCCAGCCAAGATCCAAGTCATCCGTGACTGGCCAGCCCAAAAAACACTCACTGAGCTTTGGAGCTTCTTGGGCCTTGCCAATTTCTACCGTAGGTTCGTGTTGGGATTCTCCCATATTGCATGGGCCCTCAGCCAAATAAACAAGGGTTGTGGTAAGGAACAATTTGTGTGGGGTCGGTCCCAACAACAAGCGTTCGATGAGTTGAAGTAGTACTTGTGCTCAGCCCCAGTACTTTCACTACCAGACCTGCAACATCCCTTTGAGATCGAGACAGATGCTTCAGACTATGTTGTGGGCGTCGTTCTAACTCAGCACGGCCACCCCGTGGCCTATCATAGTGAGACATTGTCAGATACTATCCGTAAGTATGCTACTAACGACAAAGAAATGTACTCCATTGTGTAAGCATGCCACCAGTGGAGACATTACATTGTTCAGAAGGAGACAGTCATAAACACAGAACATAGGCCACTGCAGTTCATGCAGACACAGAGAAAATTGCAGAATGACCGCCATCAAAATTGGTCCACATACTTGCAGCAATTCCTCCTCAACATCAAGTATAAAACAAGAAGCACCAATCACGTTGTTGATTGCCTCAGCAAACCACTAGTTGTGACACTCACCACGGTGCTAGACTCTTCTGGCCATGAGACATATGGATGGCCACAACAATATGAGACGGACCCTGACTTTGCCACCACCTACCAAATGATGGGTGAAAATGCATTTGTCGATAATTTCCATCTTCAGGATGGGTTGTTGTGTCCTCTGGGCCATATCTGTGTTCCATCAAGTGAGCGAGCGAAGCTGATCTGGGAAGCCCACTACAATCGGGTCGTGTGACACTTCGGCATCGAAAATACAATGGCAATGCTACAGAAACATTTCTACTAGCCGAAACTTCGACAGGAGGTCAGCAAGTATATCAGGTCCTGCACTACCTGCGCTATTGCCAAACCGACCACTAAGAAACAAGGCCTGTACACCCCTCTTCCTACTCCTGACAGGCCATGGGAATCCATCTCAATGGACTACATGTTGGGTCTCCCATCCACCAAGTAGGGAAATGAATGTGTTTTTTGTGGTTGTTGATCACTTTTCTAAGATGGTGATTCTGGTTGGCTGCAAGAAGAGCGTCACAGCAGAGGCCACTACCAAGATCTTCTTTGAACGAGTTTAGGTACATTTTGGAATCCCACAAACCATTGTCTCAAATCGGGATAGTCGATTTCTCAGCACATTCTGGTTGAGCCTCTGGTCACTGCTGGACACCAAGCTCACCAAATCCACGGCCTTCCACCCCCAAACAGATGGCCAAACCGAGGTTGTAAATTGAATGATTGTGCATATCCTTCACATGTATAATTCAAAGAACCATCGCACATGGGATGAGAGCCTTCCCTATGTCCAACATAGCTACAACCGAGCCCTGCATAGCTCAACCGACCACAACCTCTTTCAAGTGGGGTTGGGATTCCAACCATTGGGTCCCATAAATATTGCACTTCCCCTTGTGGTCACCTCGGTTGACTCATCTCCTGCTCCAACAGAAGTTGACAAAGCCACCCAATTCATTGAGCGGATCCATTACATCCGCCAACAGGTTTAGGATATCCTACAGAAGTCTAATGACAAGTACAAACAACGCCATGATCAACATTGAGTGCCACATAAGTTTCATGTGGGCGACAAAGTTTGGTTGCACTTGCAGAAAGAACGCCTTACACGACCCCATAGGAAGATTCTCCCACTCCGTTATGGGCCATACACTATCACCAAGGTCGTGGGGGATAATGGTTTTGAACTCAAAATTCCTCCTTTCCTTGGCCTGCACCTAGTGTTCAACGTGGATCTCCTTCGCCCTTATTTCCCACCATTATTGGACACCTCAGAAGTAGCAGAATAACTGACACCAACAGAGCTCAACCCTGACTACATACAATAGGAATCCAAGGATCAGATTGTGGACAGACAGATCAAGGGCACTCGACAACAAAGGATCCAGCTTTATTGAGTCATCAAAGCATGGTAGCTCCTACACCAAGGCAAGTGTCTCACCCGGGGCCAAATTCAACAGAAATTTCCTCATCTGATGGGGGACCTCAACGCAATGGAGACCATTGCTTCCTAAGGAGGTAGGATTGATCCATATGGATATCAGTGGGAACCCACCTTTTCCAACTGGCTCAAAACAATTTTCTAACAATTTTGGCAATTTACTATTTTTAGTTGTTTTAACGTCTGGGGCCATTTTGAGGGCCCAAATGAAGGTTTTTCGGGATAGATCTCCTCAATTATAGCCAACTTCATGATGAAGCCCCCAAAATGAATCTCCTCTATGGTACCTTTCCAACGGGCTATCACACGCCTAAAACAGAGATTGTATGCATAAGTTACGACCCCGGGAAGTTGATGTACTAACTTACCCAAACGGGGCCCACATGACTTTTGGCACTTCATCTCCTAGGGTTAGGTTTTTGGATGTCTAGGGTTTTTTGGCATTCTTGATTATTTTAAAAAGGCCTTCAGAGCCTTATTGTAACCTCCTTCTTGAGAATGTGCGTTGTCGTCACATCTCTCCTCAGAGATAAGCCGCCACCATTCCAGCAAGCTTGTTTCCGCTGCATTTTACAGTTTCAGCTTATTTCGTTATTGAATAGAAAACCAATTTTACTGTATCTCTGTTATTTTTTGTTAAGCACCTGTTAATAATCTATATTTATTTCATTATTCTCATAAAATCCGGATCAATGGTATCAGAGCGGTCTTCTCCTTGTCGTCTTAATGCATGTCCCCAACGAGGTCGGAGTACAAAGAGTTGGGTCTCGAGCTTGTTTCTCTTGAGGACAGAAGCTCTCACACACCCAAGCAACCTCCCATGGAAGGAGAAAATAAATATGATGGGACAGGAGATCCTTTCAAACTTTTGATTGAGGAATCCCTCACGCAACAGAGGAACGGGATTATGGATAGTTTCGCGCAAATCCTTCGGTGGATACCAACAGGCCATGCATCTTCTTCGAACGGAGGAGTCGCCCCCTTCAAGGTACAAATAAACTTCTATATTCCTATATTTGAAGTTCAAATAGACGCAGATGCTATAGACAAGTGGTTGAATCTACTAGAAGGGTATTTTTATGTCCATAACTTTTTGAATAGAGAAAAGATTACTTTTGCACTCCTCAAAGCCATTCCCCATGTCAAAGATTAGTGGGAAAATTTCTGTGAGAAAAAGGAAATAGAGGAAACCTCATTATTTTCAGTCACAGCCACCTGGGAATTATTCAAGGATGCTATTAAGGAACAATACTACCCTGTCGAAAGTTATGACGACCTGTATACCAAATGGACCACACTGCGAAAAGAAAGAGACCAAGCAGTACCAAATTTCACAAATATCTTCCATACCTTGCACACCAAGTTGGGTATCAAAGATTCAGAGTGACATATGGTGCTCAAGCATCACGGTGCTCTGCATAGATACATCTAGACCAAAATGGAATTTTTGGACATCTCATCCTTGGGTGTGGCCTACCGATATGCCGTCAAAATCGAGCAGAAACTCAAACAAAAGACTCGACAATTTGGGCTTGGGAACACCTCACAACAAAAGACCGGAAAGGGTGGCCCCAACCCACTGAACAAAGTACAGAGAAAATATGGAAAGTATCAGGACAACCAATCCAAGCCACAAGAAAAGAAGGACATTGGAAAGACAAAGAAAGATACCGGGAAGTGGTGCGACTTCCATAAGAGACCTTGGCATAACACTGTTGAATGCCGCTCAAAGCAGTCGCTGGTGGCCAAAGTGAAAGCCTTTGAATTAGATGCGGATTCTAACTCTGAGACAGAATCAGAAAGGGGAAGATGGATCATTGATATGAAACCCAGTGCCACCATTGCTACCACCAAGCTCCAGCTTGGTGACCCAGATGATCCAGAAGAAGGAGAGCGCCTCTTCCATTCACAGATGTGGGTAAAAGGCACCCCGCTGCACTTCATCGTTGATAGTGGTAGCCAGAAGAACCTCATCTCAGCAGAGGTCATCAAGCGGTTGGCCCTGTCAACAACACTGCACCCACAACCCTACACCATTGGATGGCTATGCCAAGGAAGCGATCTCTGCATCAGCCATCAGTGTCGATTATCGTACGGCATCAAGCCCTTCAAAGATGAGGTATTGTGTGATGTTGCTCCTCTTGAAGTTTGTGATGTTCTTTTGGGCCAACCTTATTTATGGAAACGTCATGGTGTATATGAGTCGCCTCGTAGTGTTATTATTACTTTGAACATGAAATTGTACAGGATACCCAAGGCAGTCCCACCTACTGTTATTTCCTTGATCTCTGCTAAGCAATGCAGGAAGGTCATCTCTCAGATAGGGAATTTTGTCTTCTTCATGATTCACTCTCAAAATAAGTGAAAGATCACAACCACATCCAGGGTCTCTGTGGCCAACCTCTCCACACAGCAGAAGCAAGTAGATAAGCTCGTGGAAGAATACTCAAATATATTCTCCTCATCTACATGGGTAACTCTACACTACCAGGTCAAGCACCCCATCGATCTGACTCCCGGCACACCACTACCCAATGGGCTAGTGTATCGTTTCTCTTTGTTAGAGAATGAGGAGATCAAGCGACAGATCCAAGAACTTCTCCAAAAGGGGCACATCCGCCCCAACTCATCACTTTGTGAGAGCCCAATCATACTGGTCTAGAAGAAAGATGGAACCTGGCAACTCTGTATTGATTACCGGGCTCTGAATAAAATCACAGTCAGAAACCGATACCCTATTCCCCGAATCGATGACCTCCTTGATCAACTCACGAGGGCCAAATACTTCAGTAAGATTGATCTGAAGTCTGGCTACCACCAGGTCCCGATAGAACAAACATATGTATGGAAGACCGCCTTCAAGTCAAAGGAAGGCCTTTTTGAATGGTTGGTCATGCCCTTTGGTTTGACAAATGCTCCAGCCACTTTCATGAGGATGATGGAATATATCCTACGACCATTCACAAATACTTTTGTAATTGTGTATCTGGATGACATTCTAATTTACAACAAGACTTGGGCCGAGCACTTGCAGCATATTCAACAGGTTCTGCACACCCTGCAGCAACACAAGCTATACGCCAACCTGGAAAAATTCTCCTTCGGCATGGACAGGGTCCATTACCTAGTCTACATCATTGATCGGCATGGCATACATGTGGATCTAGCCAAGATCCAAGTCATCTGTGATTGGCTAGCCCCAACAACACTCACTGAGCTTCGAAGCTTCTTGGGCCTTGCCAATTTATATCGCATCTTTGTGTTGGGATTCTCCCATATTGCATGGGCCCTCAACCAAATAAATAGGGGTGGTGGTAAGGAAAAATTTACGTGGGGTCGGTCCCAAAAACAAGCGTTCGATGAGTTGAAGCAGCGCTTGTTCTCAGACCCAATACTTTCACTACCAGACCTGCCACATCCCTTTGAAATTGAGATAGATGCTTCTGACTATGTTGTGGGCGCCATTCTCACTCAGCACAGCCACCCCGTGGCCTATCATAGTGAGACATTGTCATATATTGTCCGTAAGTACCCTGCTTACGACAAAGAAATGTACTCCATTGTGCAAGCATGATGCCAGTGGAGACATTACATTCTTGGGAAGGAGACAATCATCCACATTGATCATAAGCCACTTTAGTTCATGCAGACACAGGGAAAATTGCAGAATGAACGCCATCAAACGTGTCCTCATACTTGCAGCAATTCCACCTCAACATCAAGTAGAAAACAAGAAGCACCAATCGCGTCGATGACTGCCTCAACAGACTGCCAGTCACGGCACTCACCATGGTGCTAGACTCTTGCGACCATGAGACATCTGGATGGCCCCAACTCTATGAGATAGATCCTGACTTTGCCACCACCTACCAAATGTTGGGTGCAAACGCAGTTATCGATAATTTCCATCTTCAGAATGGGTTGTTCTGTCATCTGGGCCATATTTGTGTTCCATCAAGTGAGCAAGTGAAGATGATCTGGGAAGCCCACTACAGTCAGGTGGCAAGACACTTCGGTGTTGAAAAGATAGTGGCGATGCTACAGAAACATTTCTACTGGCCGAAACTTCGACGGGAGGTTAGCAAGTATATTAGGTCTCACATTGCCTACGCTATTGGCAAACCGAACACTAAGAAATAGGGCATGTACACCCCTCTTCCTACTCCTGACAGACCATGGGAATCCATCTCAAAGGAATACATGTCGGGCCTCCCATCCACCAAACGGGGAAATGACTATGTTTTTGTGGTTGTTGATCGCTTTTCTAAGATGGCGATTCTGGTTGCCTACAAGAAGAGCATCATAGCAGAGGCCACTGCCAAGCTCTTCTTTGAATGAGCCTGGGTACATTTTGGAATCCCACAAACCATTGTCTCAGATCGGGATAGTCGATTTCTCATCACATTATGGTCGAGCCTCTAGTCACTATTGAACACCAAGCTCACCAAATCCACGACCTTCCACCCCCAGATAGATGGCCAAACTGAGGTTGTAAATTGAATGATTATGCATATCCTTCGCATGTATAATTCAAAGCACCCTCACACATGGGATGAGAGCCTTCCCTATGTCCAACATATCTACAACCGAGCCTTGGATAGCTCAACCGACCACAACCCCTTTCAAGTGGGGTTGGGATTCCAACCATTGGGTCCCATAGATGTTCCACTTCCCCTTGCGGTCACCTCGACCGACTCATCTCCTACTCCAACTGAAGATGACAAAGCCACCTGGTTCATTGAACAGATCCAACACATCCACCAATAGGTTTAGGATATCCTACATAAGTCCAATGACAATATAAATTGCACCATGATGAACATCGGGTGCCACATAAGTTTCAGGTGGGCAACAAAGTTTGGTTGCACTTGCAAAAAGAAGGCCTTATAGGACCCCATAGGAAGATTTTCCCACTCTGTTATGGGTTGTACACTATCACCAAGGATGTGGGGGATAATTCTTTTGAGCTCAACATTCCTCCTTTCCTTGGCCTGCACCCAGTGTTCAACGTGGATCTCCATCGCCCTTATTTCCCACCATTATTAGACACCTCAGAAGTAGCAGAACAACTGACACCAACAGAGCTCAACCCCAACATCATACAAAAAACATCCAAGGATCATATTGTGTACAGACATATCAAGGGCACTCGACAACAAAGTATCTAGCTTTATCGAGTCGTCAAAGCAGGGCAACTCCTTCACCTAGGCAAGTGGCTGACCCGAGGCCAAATTCAGCAGAAATTTCCTCATCTGATGGAGGACCTCAATGTAATGGCGACCATTTATTTCTAAGGAGGGAGGATTGATCCATATGGATATCAGTGGGCACCCACCTTTTCCAACTGGCTTAAAACATTTTTCTGACAATTTTGGCAATTTACTATTTTTAGCAATTTTAACTTCCGGGGCCATTTTGAGGGCATAAATGAAGGTTTTTTAGGATCGAGCTCCTCAATGATATCTAAAGGCATGAATGAGCCCCTAAAATGAATCTTCTCGGCGATACCTTTCCAACGGGCTATCATGCGCCTAAAACAAAGATCGTGTGTGAAAGTTACGACCCCGAGAAATAGATGTACTAACTTACCCAAACGAGGCCCACATGACTTTTGACACTTCATCTCCTAGGGTTAGGTTTTTGGATGTCTATGGTTTTTTGGAATTATTGATTATTGTAAAAATACCTTTAGAACCTCATTATAAACTTCTTCTTGTGAATGAGCGTTTCCATCACATCTCTCCTCAGAGATAAGTTGCCACCATTCCAACAAGCTTGTTTTTGTTGCATTTTACAGTTTCAGCTTATTTTGTTATTGAATAGAAAACTAGTTTTACTATATCTCTATTATTTTGTGTTAAGCACCTGTTAATAATCTGTATTTATTTCTTTCTGCACATAAAATCCAGATCAGTGGTATCAGAGCGATCTGCTCCTTGTCGTCTTAAAGCATGTCCCCAACAAGGTCGGAGTACAAAGAGTTGGGTCTCGAGCTTGTTTCTCCTGAGGACAGAAGCTCTCACACGCCCAAGTGACCTCCCATGGTAGGAGAAAATTAAGATGACAGGACAGAATATCCTTTCAAACTGTTGATTGAGGAATCCCTCATGCAACAAAGGAACGAGATGATGGATAGTTTCGTGCAAATCCTTCGGCGGCTACCAACAGGCGATGCATATTCTTCGAACGGAGGCACCGCCCCCTTCAAGGTACAAATAAAATTTGATATTCCTATATTTGAAGGTCATATAGACGCAAATGTTGTAGACAAGTGGTTGAATCTCCTAGATGGGTATTTTTCTGTCCATAACTTTTCGAATAGAGAAAATATTACTTTTGCGCTCCTCAAAGTCATTCCCCATGTCAAAGATTGGTGGGGAACTTACTGTGAGAAAAAGGAATTAGAGGAAACCTCATTATTTTCAGTCATGACCACTTGGGAATCCTTCAGGGATGCTATTAAGGAAAAATACTACCCTATCAGAAGTTATGACGACCTGTATACCAAATGGACCACACTGCGGCAAGAAAGAGACCAAGCAGTGCCAGATTTCACAAATATCTTCCATACCTTGCACACCAAGTTGGGTATAAAATATTTGGAGCGACATCTGGTGCTCAAGTATCGCAGTGCTCTACATAGATACATCCATACCAAAATGGAATTTCTGGACATCTCATCCTTGGGCGCGGCCTATCAATATGCCGTCAAAATCGAGCAGAAGCTCAAACAAAAGATGCGGCAATTTGGGCTTGGGAACACCTCACAACAAAAGACAGGAAAGGGTGGCCCCAACCCACCGAACAAAGGACAAAGAAAACATGGATAGTATCATGACATTCAGTCCAAGCCACAAGAAAATAAGGACACCAGAAAGACAAAGAAGGATACTAGGAAGTGGTGCGACTTCCATAAGATCCCTTGGCATAACACTGTTGGCTTTCGCTCAAAGGAGTCATTGGTGGCCGAAGTGAAAGCCTCTGAATCAGATGCAGATTATGACTCTGAGCCAAAACCAGAAAGGGGAAGATGGATCATTGATGTGGAACCCAGTGCCACCATTGCTACCACCAAGCTCCAGCCTGGTGAACCAGATGAGCCAGAAGAAGAAGAGCACCTCTTCCATTCACAGATGTGGGTAAAAGTCACCCCGCTGCACTTCATCATTGATAGCAGTACCCAAAAGAACCTCATCTCAGCAGAGGTCGTGAATTGGTTGGCCCTACCAACAACGCCACACCCACAACCCTACACCATTGGATGGCTCTGCCAAGGAAGCAATCTCCGCGTCAACCAACAATGTCGATTGTCCTATGGAATCAAGCCCTTCAAAGACGAGGTATTGTGTGATGTTGCTCCTGTCGAAGTTTGTGATGTTCTTTTGGGCCAAGCTTATTTATGGAAATGTCATGTTGTATATGAGTCTAGGCCTCATAGTGTTATTTTTACTTTGAACAGGAAATTGTACAGTATACCCGAGGCAATCCCACCTAGTGTTATTTCCTTGATCTCTGCTAAGAAATGCAGGAAGGTCATCTCTCAGACGGGAAAGTTTGTCTTCTTCGTGATTCACTCTCAGAATAAGTGAAAGATCAAAGCCACATCCAGGGTCTCTATGGCCGACCTCTCCACACAGCAGAAGCAAGTAGATAAGGTCGTGGAAGAATACTCAAATATCTTCTCCTCACCTAGAGGGGTACCTCTACATTGCCAGGTCAAGCACACCATCGATCTGGCCCCCGGTGCACCGCTACCCAATGGGACAGTCTATCATTTCTCTTTGTTAGAGAATGAGGATATCAAGCGACAGATCCAAGAACTGCTCCACAAGGGGCACATCCACCCTAGCTCATCACCTTGAGGGAGCCCAATCGTGCTGGTACAGAAAAAAGATGGAACACGGAGACTATGTATTGTATATCAGGCTCTAAATAAAATCACAGTCAGAAAATAATACCCAATTCCCTGAATCGATGACCTCCTTGATCAACTCATGGGGGCCAAATACTTCAATAATATTGATTTGAATTTTGGCTACCACCAGGTCCCGATAGAACAAACAGATGTATGGAAGACTGCCTTCAAGTCAAAGGAAGGCCTTTTTGATTGGTTGGTCATGCCCTTTGGTTTGACAAATGCTCCAACCACTTTCATGAGGATGATGGATGATATCCTGTGACCATTCACCAATACTTTTGTAGTGGTGTATCTGGATGACATTCTAATTTACAGCAAGACTTGGGCCGAACACTTGCAGCATATTCAGCAGGTTATGCACACCCTGCGACAACACAAGCTATACATCAACCTAGAAAAATTCTCCTTCGGCATGGACAGAGACCATTACCTGGTCTACATCATTGATCAACATGGTGTACATGTGAATCCAGCCAATATCCAAGTCATCCGTGACTGGCTAGCCCCAACAACACTCACTGAGCTTCGGATCTTCTTGGGCCTTGCCAATTTATACCGCATATGCTATAGACGCAGATGTTGTAGACAAGTGGTTGAATCTACTAGATGTGTATTTTTCTGTAAATAACTTTTCGAATAGAGAAAATATTACTTTTGCGCTCCTCAAAGCCGTTCCCCGTGTCAAAGATTGGTGGGAAACTTTCTGTGAGCAAAAGGAAACAGAGGAAACTTCATTATTTTCAGTCATGGCCAACTGGGAATCTTTCAAGGATGTTATTAAGGAAGAATACTACCCTGTTAGAAGTTATGACAACCTGTATACCAAATGGACCACAGTGCAACAAGAAAGAGACCAAGCAGTGCTAGATTTCACAAATATCTTCCATACCTTGCACACCAAGTTGGTTATCAAAGATTCAGAGCGACATCTGGTGCTCAAGTATCGTGGTGCTCTGCATAGATACATCCAGACCGAAATGGAATTTCTGGACATCTCATCCTTGGGCGCTGCCTGCCGATATGCCGTCAAAATCGAGCAGAAGCTCAAACAAAAGACGAAGCAATTTGGGCCTAGGAACACCTCACAACAAAATCCAGGAAAGGGCGGCCCCAACCCACCGAACAAATGATAGAGAAAAGATGGACAGTATCAAGACAACCAGTCCAAGCCAAAAGAAAACAAGGACACTGGAAAGACAAAGAAAGATACTGGGAAGTGGTGTGACTTCCATAAGAGCCCTTGGCATAACATTGCTAAGTGCCGCTCAAAGAAGTCGCTGGTGGCCGAAGTGAAAGCCTCTGAATCAGATGCGGATTTTGACTCTGAGCCAGAACTAGAAAGGGGAAGATGGATCATTGATGCAGAACCCAGTGCCATCATTTCCACCACCAAGCTCCAGCCTGGTGAACATAACGAGCCAGAAGAAGGAGACCACCTCTTCCATTCATAGATGTGGGTAAAAGGCACCCCACTGAACTTCATTGTTGATAGCGGTAGCTAGAAGAACCTCATCTTTGTAGAGGTTGTCAAGCGGTTGGCCTTGCCAACAACGTCGCACCCACAACCCTACACCATTGGATGGCTCCGCAAAGGAAGTTATCTCTGCGTCAACCAACAGTGTCGACTGTCGTACAACATCAAGCCCTTCAAAGATGAGGTATTGTGTGATGTTGCTCCTCTCGAAGTTTGTGATGTTCTTTTGGGCCAACCTTATTTATGGAAACGTCATGTTGTATATGAGTTTAGGCCTCGTAGTGTTATTATTACTTTGAACAGGAAATTGTACAGGATACCCGAGGCAGTCCCACTTAGTGTTATTTCCTTGATCTATGCTAAGTAATGTAGGAAGGTCATCTCTTAGACGGGGAAGTTTGTCTTCTTCGTGATTCACTCTCAGAATAAGCAAAAGATCATATCCACATCCAAGGTCTCTTTGGACGACCTCTTCACACAGCAAAAGAAAGTAGATAAGGTCGTGGAAGAATAATCGGATATCTTCTCCTCACTTACAGGGGTACCTCTGCACTGCTAGGTCAAGCACCCCATTGATCTGACCCATGGCACACCATTTCCCAATGGACCAGTCTATCATTTCTCTTTGTTAGAGAATGAGGAGATCAAGCAATAGATCCAAGAAATGCTCCACAAGGAGCACATCTTCCCTATCTCATCACCTTGCAGGAGCCCAATCGTTCTGGTACAAAAGAAATATGGAACCTGGTGACTCTGTATTGATTAACGGGCTTTGAATAAAATCACAGTCAAAAACCGGTACCTGATACCCTGAATCGATGACCTACTTGATCAACTCATGAGGGCCAAATACTTCAGTAAGATTGATCTGAAGTCTGGGTACCACCAGGTCCCGATAGAACAGACAGATGTATTGAAAACCACCTTCAAGTCAAAGGAAGGAATTTTTGAATGGTTGGTCATGCCCTTTGGTTTGACAAATGCTCTAGCCACTTTCATGAGGATGATGGACAATATCCTACGACCATTCACCAATAATTTTGTAGCGGTGTATCTGGATGATATTCTAATTTACAACAAGACTTGGGACGAACACTTGCAGCATATTCAGTAGGTTCTACACACCTTGCGACAGCACAAGCTATACGCCAACTTGGAAAAATGCTCCTTCGGCATGGACATGGTCCATTACCTGGTCTACATCATTGATCATCATGGCGTACATATGGATCTAGCCAAGATCCAAGTCATCTGTGACTGGATAGCCCCAAAAACACTCACTGAGATTCGAAGCTTCTTGGGCCTTGCCAATTTCTACCATAGGTTCGTGTTAGGATTCTCCCATATTGCATGGGCCCTCAGCCAAATAAACAGGGGTGGTGGGAAGGAAAAATTTACGTGGGGTCGGTCCTAACAACAAGTGTTCGATGAGTTGAAGCGGCGCTTGTGCTCAGCCCCACTACTTTCACTACCAGACCTGCAACATCCCTTTGAGATCGAGACAGATGCTTCAGAATATGATGTGGGCGAGGTTCTCACTCAGCACGACCACCCCATGGCCTATCATAGTGAGACACTGTCAGATACTGTCCATACGTAACCTACTTACAACAAAGGAATGTACTCCATTGTGCAAGCATGCCGCCAGTGGAGACATTCCATTCTTGGGAAGGAGACAATCATTCACACTGAACATAAGCCACTACAGCTCATGCAGACACAAGGAAAATTGTAGAATGACCGCCATCAAAAGTGGTCCACATACTTCCAGCAATTCCACCTCTACATCAAGTATAAAACTGGAAGCACCAATCGCGTCATTGATTGCCTCAACAGACCGCCAGTCATGGCACTCACCACGGTGCTAGACTCTTGTGGCCATGAGACATATGGATGCCCCCAACTCTATGAGATAGACCCTGACTTTACCACCACCTACCAAATGTTGGGTGCAAACGCAGTTGTCGATAATTTCCATCTTCAGGATGGGTTGTTGTGTCGTATGGGCCATATTTTTGTTCCATCAAGTGAGTGAGAGAAGCTGATCTAGGAAGCCCACTACAATCGGGTGGTGGGACACTTCGGCGTTGAAAATAAAGTGGCGATGCTACAGAAACATTTCTACTGGTCGAAACTTTGAAAGGAGGTCGACAAGTATATCAGGTCCTGCACTACCTGTACTATTGTTAAACCGACCACTAAGAAACAGGGCCTATACACCCATCTTCCTACTCCTGACAGGCCATGGGAATCCATCTCAATGGACTACATGTCAAGCCTCCCATCCACCAAGCAGGGAAGTGACTTTGTTTTTGTGGTTGTTGATTTCTTTTCTAAGATGGAGATTCTGGTTGCCTGCAAGAAGAGCATCACACAAGAGGCCACTGCCAAGCTCTTCTTTGAACGAGTCTAGGTACATTTTGGAATCCCACAAACCATTGTCTCAGATTGGGATAGTCGATTTCTCAACACATTCTGGTCGAGCCTCTGGACACTGCTAGACACCAAGCTCACTAAATCCACGACCTTCCACCCCTAGACAGATGGCCAAACTGAGGTTGTAAATCGAATGATTGTGCATATCCTTCGCATGTATAATTCAAACCACCCTCGCACATGGGATGAGAGCCTTACCTATGTATAGCATAGCTACAACTGAGCCCTGCATAGCTCAACCGGCCACAACCCCTTTCAAGTGGGGTTGGGATTCCAACCATTGGGTCCCATAGATGTTTCACTTCCCCTTGCAGTCACCTCGAATGACTCATCTCCTGATCCAACTAAAGTTGACAAAGCCACCTAGTTCATTGACCGGATCCAACACATCCGCCAATAGGTTCAGGATATCCTACAGAAGTCTAATGACAAGTACAAACAACGCCATGATCAACATCGGGTGTCACATAAGTTTCAGGTGGGCGACAAAGTTTGGTTGCACTTGCGGAAATAACACCTTACAGGACCCCATAGGAAGCTTCGCCCACTCCGTTATGGGCCATACACTATCACCAAGGCCATGGGGGATAATTCTTTTGAGCTCAACATTCCTCCTTTCCTTGGCCTGCACCCAGTGTTCAACGTGGATCTCCTTCGCCCTTATTTCCCATTATTATTGGACACCTTAGAAGTAGCAGAACAGCTGACACCAACAGAGCTCAACCCCGATTGCATACAACAGGCATCCAAGGATCAGATTGTGGACAGACAGATCAAGGGCACTCGACAACAAAGGATCCATCTTTATCGATTCGTCAAAGCAGGGCAGCTCCTGCACCAAGGCAAGTGGCTCACTCGGGGCCAAATTCAGCAGAAAATTCCTCATATGATGGGGGACCTCAATGCAATGGAGACCATTGCTTCCTAAGGAGGGAGGATTGATTCAGATGGATATCGGTGGGCACCCACCTTTTCCAATTGGCTCAAAACAATTTTCTAACAATTTTGACAATTTACTATTGTTAGCAGTTTTAACTTCCGGGGCCATTTTGAGGGCCTAAATGAAGTTTTTTCGCCATCGAGCTCCTCAATGATAATCGAAGGCATGATTGAGCCCCCAAAGTGAATCTCCTCGATGATACCTTTACAACGAGCTATCACATGCCTAACACAGAGATCGTATGCAAAAGTTACAACCCCAGGAAGTTGATGTACTAACTTACCGAAACGGGGCCCACATGACTTTTGGCACTTCATCTCCTAGGGTTAGGTTTTTGGATGTCTAGGGTTTTTTGGAATTCTTGATTATTGTAAAAAGACCTTCATAGCCTCATTGTAACCTTCTTCTTGCGAATTCATGCTTCCGTCACATCTCTCCTCAGAGATAAGGCGCCACCATTCCAGCAAGCTTGTTTCCGCTGCATTTGACAGTTTTAACTTATTTCATTATTGAATAGAAAACCAGTTTTACTGTATCTCTGTTATTTTGTGTTCAGCACCTGTTAATAATCTGTATTCATTTCTTTATGCTCATAAAATCCAGATCAGCGGTATCAGAGTGGTCTGCTCCTTGTCGTCTTAATGCATGTCCCCAACGAGATCGAAGTACAAAGAGTTGGGTCTCGAGCTTGTTTCTCTTGAGGACAGAAGCTCTCACACACCCAAGTGAACTCCCATGGCAGGAGAAAATAAAGATGACGGGATATGAGATCCTTTCAAACTGTTGATTGAGGAATCCCTCACACAATAGAGGAATGAGATGATGGTTAGTTTCACGCAAATCCTTCCGCGACTACCAACATGTGACACATCTTTTTCGAACAAAGGCGCCACCCCCTTCAAGGTACAAATAAACTTCGATACTCCTATATTTGAAGGTCAGATAGACGCAGATGTTGTAGACAAGTGGTTGAATCTATTAGTAGGGTATTTTTTTGTCCATAACTTTTCTAATAGAGAAAAGATTACTTTTGCGCTACTCAAAGTTGTTCCCCATGTGAAAGATTGGTGGGAAACTTTCTGTGAGCAAAATGAAACAGAGGAAACCTCATTATTTTCAGTCACGACCACCTAGGAATCCTTCAGGGATGCTATTAAGGAACAATACTACCCTTTCGGAGGTTATGACGACCTGTATACCAAATGGACCACATTGCGGCAAGAAAGAGACCAAGCAGTGCCAGATTTCACAAATATATTCCATACCTTGCGTACCAAGTTGGGTATCAAAGATTCATAGCGACATCTGGTGCTCAAGTATCATGGTGCTTTGCATAGATACATCCAGACCGAAATGGAATTTTTGGACATCTCATCCTTGGGCGGAGCCTACCGATATGCCGTCAAAATCAAGCAGAAGCTCAAACAAAAGACGTGGCAATTTGGGCCTGGGAACACCTCACAACAAAAGCCAGGAAAGGGAGGCCCCAACCCACATAATAAAGGATAGAGAAAAGATGGATAGTATCATGACAACCAGTCCAATCCACAAGAAAAGAAGGACACTGAAAAGACAAAGAAAGATACTGGGAAGTGGTGCGAGTTCCATAAGAGCCCTTGGCATAAAACTGTTGACTGCCACTCAAAGCAGTCGTTGGTGGCCGAAGTGAAATCCTCTGAATCAGATGTGGATCTTGACTCTGAGACAAAACTAGAACGGGGAATATGGATCATTGATGTGGAACCCACTCCCACTGTTGCTACCACCAAGCTCCAGCCTGGTGAATCAGACGAGCCAGAAGAATGAGAGTGCCTCTTCCATTCACAGATGTGGGTAAAAGGCACCCCACTGCACTTCATCGTTGATAGTGGTAGCTAGAAGAACCTCATCTCAGCAGAGGTCATCAAGTGGCTAGCCCTACCAACAATGTCACACCCACAACCCTACACCATTGGATGGCTCCGCCAAGGAAGCGATCTCCGCATCATCCAACAGTGTCGACTGTCGTACGAAATCAAGCCCTTCAAAGGCAAGGTATTATGTGATGTTTATCCTCTTGAAGTTTATGATGTTATTTTGGGCCAACTTTATTTATGGAAACGTCATGTTGTATATGAGTCTAGGCATCGTAGTGTTATTATTACTTTGAACAAGAAATTGTACAGTATACCCGAGGCAGTCCCACCTAGTGCTATTTCCTTGATCTCTGCTAAGCAATGTAGGAAGGTCATCTCTTAGATGGGGAAGTTTGTCTTCTTCATGATTCACTCTCAGAATAAGCGAAAGATCACAGCCGCATCTGGGATCTCTGTGGCCGACCTCTCCACACAGTAGAAGCAAGTAGATAAGGTCGTGGAAGAATACTCAGATATCTTCTCCTCACCTACAAGGGTACCTCTGCACTACTAGGTCAAGCACCCCATCGATCTGACCCCCAACGCACTGCTGCCCAATGGGCCAGTCTATCGTCGTTCTTTGTTAGAGATTGAGGAGATCAAACGACAGATCCAAGAACTGCTCCACAAGGGGCACATCCGCCCCAACTCATCACCTTGCGGGAGCCCAATCGTGCTGGTACAGAATAAATATGGAACCTAGCGACTCTGTATTAATTACCAAGCTCTGAATAAAATCACAGTCAGAAACTGGTACTCGATTCCCCGAATCGATGACCTCCTTGATCCACTCACAGAGGCCAAATAATTCAGTAAGATTCATCTGAAGTCTGGCTACCACCATGTCCTGATAGAATAAACAGATGTATGGAAGACTACCTTCAAGTCAAAGGAAGGCCTTTTTGAATGGTTGGTCATGCCCTTTGGTTTGACAAATTCTCCAACCACTTTCATGAGGATGATGGACGATATCATTCGACCATTCACCAATACTTTTGTAGCAGTGTATCTGGATGACATTCTAATTTACAGCAAGACTTGGGCCAAACACTTGTAGCATATGCAGTAGGTTTTGCACAGCCTATGGCAGCACAAGCTATACGCCAACTTGGAAAAATTCTCCTTCGGCATGGACAGGGTCCATTACCTGGTCTACATAATTGATCATCATGGCATACATGTGGATCTAGACAAGATCCAAGTCATCCGTGACTGTCTAGCCTCAACAACACTCACTGAGATTCAGATCTTCTTGGGCCTTGCCAATTTTTACCGCAAGTTAGTGTTGGGATTCTCCCATATTGCATGGGCCCTCAGCCAAATAAACAGGGGTGGTGGTAAGGAAAAATTTGCATGGGGTCGGTCCCAACAACAAGAATTCGATGAGTTGAAGCAACACTTGTGTTCAGCCCCAGTACTTTCACTACCAGACCTTCAACATCCCTTTGAGATCGAGATAGATGATTCAGACTATGTTGTGGGCACCATTCTCACTCAGCACGGCTACCTCGTGGCCTATCATAGTGAGACATTGTCATATATTGTCCGTAAGTACCATACTTACGACAAATAAATGTACTCCATTGTGCCAGCATGCCGCCAGTGGAGACATCTTGGGAAGGAGACAGTCATCCACACTGATCATAAGCCACTACAGTTCATGCAGACACAGGGAAAATTGCAGAATGACCACCATCAAAAGTGGTCCACATACTTGCAGCAATTCCACCTCAACATCAAGTATAAAAGAGGAAGCACCAATCGCATCGTTGATTGCCTCAGCAGACCTCCAGTTGCGACACTCACCATGGTGCTAGACTCTTGCAGCCATGAGACATATGGATGGCCCCAACTCTATGAGACAAACCCTGACTTCGCCACCACCTACCAAATGTTGGGTGCAAACGCAATTTTCGATAATTTCCATCTTCAGGATGGGTTGTTGTATCGTTTGGGCGATATCTGTGTTCCATGAAGTGAGCGAGCGAAGCTAATCTGGGAAGACATCTACAGTCGGGTGGCAGGACACTTCGACATCGAAAAGACAATGGTGATGCTACATAAACATTTCTACTGGATGAAACTTCGACAAGAGGTCGACAACTATATCAGTTCCTACACTACCTGCAATATTTCCAAACCGACAGCTAAGAAATAGGGCATGTACACCCCTCTTCCTACTTCTGATAGGCCATGTTAATCCATCTCAATGGACTACATGTCGGGCCTCCCATCCACCAAGAGGGGAAATGACTGGGTTTTTGTGGTTGTTGATCGCTTTTCTAAGATGGCGATTCTAGTTGCCTGCAAGAAGAGCATCACAACAAAGGCCACTGCCAAGATCTTCTTTGAACGATTCTAGGTACATTTTGGAATCCCACAAACCATTGTCTCAGATCGGGATAGTTGATTTCTCAGCACATTTTGGTCGAGCCTCTGGTTACTGCTAGACACCAAGCTCACCAAATCCACGAGCTTCCACCCCCAGACAGATGGCCAAACTGAGGTTGTAAATCAAATGATTGTGCATATCCTTAGCATGTATAATTCAAAGCACCCTCGCACATGGGATGAGATCCTTCCCTATGTCCAACATAGTTACAATCGAGCCCTGCATAGCTCAGCTGGCCACAACCCCTTTCGAGTGGGTTTGGGATTCCAACCATTGGGTCCCATAGATGTTGCGCTTCTCCTTGCGGTCACCTTGACAGACTCATCTCCTGCTCCAATTGAAGCTGAAAGCCACCCAGTTCATTGACCGGATCCAACACATCAACCAACAAGTTCAGGATATCCTACAGAAGTCCAATGACAAGTACAAATAGCGCTATGTTCAACATTGGGTGCCACATAAGTTTCAGGTGGGCGACAAAGTTTGGTTGCAATTACAGAAAGAACGCCTTACAAGACCCCATAGGAAGATTTTCCCACTCCATTATGGGTCGTACACTATCACCAAGGCCGTGGGGGATAATTCTTTTGAGCTCAACATTTCTCCTTTCCTTGGCCTGCACCCAGTGTTCAACGTGGATCTCCTTCGCCCTTATTTCCCACCATTATTGGACACCTCAGAAGTAGTAGAACAATTGACACCAACAGAGCTCAACCTCGACTGCATACAAAATGAATCCAAGAATCATATTGTGGACAGACAGATCAAGGGCACTCGACAACAAAGGATCTAGCTTTATCAAGTCGTCAAAGCAGGGCAGCTCCTGCACCAACGCAAGTGGCTCACCCGGAGCCAAATTCAACAGAAATTTCCTCATCTGATGGGGTACCTCAACGCAATGAAGAAAATTGCTTCCTAATGAGGTAGGATTGATCCATATGGATATTGGTTGGCACCCACCTTTTCCAACTGTCTCAAAATATTTTTCTGACAATTTTGGCAATTTACTATTTTTAGCAGTTTTAACTTCCAGGGCCATTTTGAGAGCCTAAATGAAGGTTTGTCGGGACAGAGCTCCTCAATTATAGGAGAAGGCATAATTGAGCCCCCAAAATGAATCTCCTCAATGATACCTTTTCAACGATCTATCACACGCCTAAAATGGAGATCGTATGCAAAATTTACGACCCTGGGAAGTTGATGTACTAACTTACCCAAACGGGGCCCACATGACTTTTGGCGCTTCATCTCTTAGGGTTAGGTTTTTGGATGTCTAGGTTTTTTTGGCATTCTTGATTATTGTAAAAATTCCTTCAGAGCCTCATTATAACCTTCTTCTTGCAAATGCACCCTGTCGTCATATCTCTCCTCGGAGATAAGCCGCCACCATTCCAATAAGCTTGTTTCTGCTGCATTTTACAGTTTCAGCTTATTTCGTTATTGAATAGAAAACTGGTTTTATTGTATCTTTGTTATTTTGTGTTAAGAACCTATTAATAATATGTATTCATTTTGTTCTACTCATAAAATTTGGATCACTGGTATCAGAGCGGTCTTCTCCTTGTCGTCTTAATGCATGTCCCAAACGAGGTCGGAGTACAAAGGGTCAGGACTTGAGTTTGTTTCTCTTGAGGACAGAATCTCTCACACACCCAAGCGACCTCCCATGGAAAGAGAAAATAAATATGATGGGAGAGTAGATCCTTTCAAACTATTGATTGAGGAAGCCCTCATGCAACAGAGGAACGAGATGATGGATAGTTTCTCTCAAATCCTTCGGCAGCTATCAACAAGCGACGCATCTTCTTTGAATGGAGGCGCCGCCCCCTTCAAGGTACAAATAAACTTTGATATTCCTATATTTGAAGGTCAGATAGACGTAAATGCCACAAAAAATTGGTTGAATCTACTAGAAGGGTATTTTTCTATCCATAACTTTTCGAATAGAGAAAAGATTACTTTTACGCTCCCCAAAGTCGTTCCCTATGTCAAAGATTGGTGGGAAACTTTCTGTGAGAAAAAGGAAACAGAGGAAACCTCATTATTTTTCAGTAACGACCCCTTGGGAATCCTTCAGGGATGCTATTAAGGAGCAATACTACCCTGTCGTCAGTTATGATGACCTATATACCAAATGGACCACACTACAACAAGAAAGAGACCAAGCAATGCTAGATTTCACAAATATCTTCCATACCTTGCACACCAAGTTGGGTATCAAAGATTCAGAGCGACATCTGGTGCTCAAGTATCGTGGTGCTCTGCATATATACATCCAGACCGAAATGGAATTTCTGGACATCTCATCCTTGGGAGCGGCCTACCGATATGCCGTCAAAATCAAGCAGAAGCTCAAACAAAAGACGCGACAATTTGGGCCTAGGAACACCTCACAACAAAATCCAGGTAAGGTTGGCCCCAACCCACCGAACAAAGGACAGAGAAAATATGGACAGTATCAGGATGACAAGTCCAAGCCACAAGCAAAGAAGGACACCAGAAAGACAAAGAAAGATACTGGGAAGTGGTGTGACTTCCATAAGATCCCTTGGCATAACACTGTTGACTGTCGCTCAAAGAAGTCGCAGGTCGCCGAAGTGAAAGCCTCTGAATTAGATGCAGATTCTGACTCTAAGTCAAAACAAGAAAGGGGAAGATAGATCTTGATGCGGAACCCAGTGCCGCCATTTCTACCACCAAGCTCCAGCCCGATGAACTAGACGAGCCAAAAGAAGGAGAGCGCCTCTTCCATTCACAGATGTGGGTAAAAGGCACCCTGCTTCACTTCATCATTTATAGCGGTATCCAGAAGAAACTCATCTCAGTAGAGGTCGTCAAGCGGTTGTCCCTACCAACAATGTTGCACCCACAAACCTACACCATTGGATGGCTCCACCAAGGAAGCGATCTCCACGTCAGCCAATAGTGTCGACTGTCGTACAACATCAAGCCCTTCAAAGATGAGGTATTATGTGATGTTGCTCCTCTCAAAGTTTGTGATGTTCTTTTGGGACAACCTTATTTATGGAAACTTCATGTTGTATATGAGTCTAGGCCTCGTAGTGTTATTATTACTTTGAACAGGAAATTGTACAGGATACCTGAGTAGTGTTATTTACTTGATCTCTGCTAAGCAATGCAGGAAGGTCATCCCTCATACGAGGAAGTTTGTCTTCTTCATGATTCACTCTCAGAATAAGCGAAAGATCACAGCCACATCCAGGGTCTCTGTGGCTGACCTCTCCACACAACAGAAGAAACTAGATAAGGTCATGGAAGAATACTCGGATATCTTATCCTCACCTACAAGGGTACCTCTACACTACCAGGTCAAGCACCCCATCGATCTGAACCCCGGTGCACCGCTGCCAAATGGGCCATTATATCATCGCTCCACAAGGGGCACATCCTCCCCAGTGCATCACCTTGAGGGAGCCCAATCGTGCTGGTACAGAAGAAAGATGGAAGCTGGCAACTCTGTATTGATTACCGAGCTCTGAAAAAAATCACAGTCAGAAACCGGTACTTGATTCCCTAAATCGATGACCTTCTTGATCAACTCACGGGGAGAAAATACTTTAGTAAGATTTATCTGAAGTCTGGCTACCACCAGGTTCCGATAGAATAGACAAATGTATGGAAGACCGCCTTCAAGTCAAAGGAAGACCCTTTTGAATGGTTGGTCATGCCCTTTGGTTTGACAAATGCTCCAACCACTTTCATGAGGATGATGGATGATATCCTACGACCATTCACCAATACTTTTGTAGTGGTGTATTTGGATGACATTCTAATTTACAACAAGACTTGGATCGAACACTTGCAGCATATTCAGTAGGTTCTTCACACCCTGCGGCAGCACAAGCTATATGCCAACTTGGAAAAATGCTCCTTCGGCATGGACAGAGCCCATTACCTAGTCTACATCATTGATCAACATGGCGTACATGTGGATCCAGCCAAGATCCAAGTCATCCGTGAATGGCTAGCCCCAACAACACTCACTGAGCTTCGGAGCTTCTTGGGCCTTGCCAATTTCTACCGTAGGTTCGTGTTAGGATTCTCCCATATTGTATGGGCCCTCAACCAAATAAACATGGGTGGTGGTAAGTCAAAATTTGTGTGGGGTCGGTCCCAAAAATAAGTGTTGGATGAGTTGAAGCAACGCTTGTGCTCGGCCCCAGTACTTTCACTACCAGACCTGCAAAATCCCTTTGAGATCGAGACAGATGATTCAGACTATGTTGTGGGCACCGTTCTCACTCAGCACGGCCACCCCGTGGGCTATCATAGTGAGACACTGTTAGATATTGTCCGTAAGTACCCTAATTATGAAAAAGAAATGTACTCTAGTGTGCAAGCATGCCGCCAGTGGAGACATTACATTCTTGGGAAGGAGACAGTCATCCACATTGATCATAAGCCACTGCAGTTCATGCAGACACAGGGAATATTGCAGAATGGTCACCATCAAAAGTGGTCCACATACTTGCAGCAATTCCACCTCAACGTCAAGTATAAAACAAGAATCACCAATCGCGTCGTTGATTTCCTCAGCAGACCGCCAGTCGCGGCACTCACCACGGTGCTAGACTCTTGTGGCCATGAGACATCTAGATGGCCCCAACTCTATGAGACAGACCCTGACTTTGCCACCACCTACCAAATGTTGGGTGAAAACGTAGTTCTCGATAATTTCCATCTTTAGGATGGATTGTTGTGTCATCTGGGCCATATTTGTGTTCCATCAA
This sequence comes from Picea engelmannii, assembly GCA_009831015.1. NCBI lineage: Eukaryota > Viridiplantae > Streptophyta > Pinopsida > Pinales > Pinaceae > Picea > Picea engelmannii. The sequence goes on along the minus strand of ML776784.1, from coordinate 2,244,178 downwards.
GTGAGCGAGAAAAGCTGATCTGGGAAGCCCACTACAGTCGGGTGGCAGGACACTTCAGCGTCGAAAATACAGTGGTGATGCTACAGAAAACTTTCTATTGGTCGAAAATTCAAGAGGAGATCAACAAGTATATCAGTTCCTGCACTTTCTGCGCTATTTCCAAACTGACCACTAAGAAACAAGGCCTGTACACCCCTCTTCCTACTCCTGACAGGCCATGGGAATCCATGTCAATGGACTACATGTCGGGCCTCCCGTCCACCAAGCAGGGAAATGACTGTGTTTTTGTGGTTGTTGATCACTTTTCTAAGATGGTGATTATGGTTGCCTACAAGAAGAGCATCACAGCAGAGGCCACTACCAAGCTCTTCTTTGAACGAGTCTGGGTACATTTTGGAATCCCACAAACCATTGTCTTAGATCGGGATAGTTGATTTATTAGCACATTCTGGTTGAGACTCTGGTCACTGTTGGACACCAAGATCACCAAATCTATGGCCTTCCACCCCCAGATAGATGGCACTTGACAACAAAGTATCCAGCTTTATCGAGTCGTCAAAGCAGGGCAGCTTCTGCACCAAGGCAAGTGGCTCACCCGGAGCCAAATTCAGCAGAAGTTTCCTCTTCTGATGGGGAAACTCAATGCATTGGAGGCCATTGCTTCCTATGTAGGGAGTATTGATCCAAATGGATATTAGTGAGCACCCACCTTTTCCAACTGGCTCAAAATAGTTTTCTGACAATTTTGGCAATTTATTATTTTTAGCAGTTTTAACTTCTGGGGCCATTTTGAGGGCCTAAATGAAGGTTTTTCGGGATAGAGATCCTCAATGATATTTAAATGCATGATTGATCCCCCAAAATGAATCTCCTCGACGATACCTTTCCAATGGGCTATCACACACCTAAAACAGTAATAGTATGCAAAAGTTACGACCCCAGGAAGTTGATGTACTAACTTACCCAAACGGGGCCCACATGACTTTTGGCGCTTCATCTCCTAGGGTTAGGTTTTTGGATGTCTAGGGTTTCTTGGCATTCTTGATTATTGTAAAAATGCCTTTAGAGCCTCATTTTAACCTTCTTCTTGTGAATGTTCATTGTCGTCACATCTCTCCTCAGAGATAAGTCGTCACCATTCCAGTAAGCTTGTTTCTGCTGCATTTTACAGTTTCAACTTATTTTGTTATTGAATAGAAAACCAATTTTACTGTATCTCTGTTATTTTGTGTTAAGCACCTATTAATAATCTATATTCATTTCATTATTCTCATAAAATCCAGATCATTTGTCCAGCCAGACGAGAGGAATACAAGAGGAAACATAAGAGGCACTATGCCCATGCAGTTGAAGATGAAGAGACACCTTGCAAAGTTGATAAGAGAGAAAATCAAAGACTATGTCTTAATATCGGTCCTCTCAGGATCGGTAACACTTGGAGAGGACATGTGGCTCATTGATATTTGTGCCTCCAAGCACATGACAGGTTAGAGAGACATTCTTTCTTGTATTTCAGAAAAAAAAAATTCTCAGAAAGTGACACTTGGAGATGATTACCAATATCCCATCAAGGGAGTGGGAGAATCAAGATACAATCTAAATTCAGGGAACTCAATAAAGATGAAGGATGTACTCTTTGTACCAGGTTTTACAAAGAACCTACTCTCCATTTCTGCTTTAGAAAAGAAAGGCTTTATAGTTTCCTTTATAGATGGAGAAGTCCTCATGTGGGCTAAAGGAGAAACCCTGAAAGAAGAAATCATCATTGGAAGAGAAGAAAATGACTTGTATAAGCTAAAGGATCACTTAGAGGCTGCCATGACCCACGCCATTGAAAAATCATGTGAAATTTAGCATAGAATATTAGCTCACATCAATTACAAGGCACTACCATACATATGCAAAGCTGTCACAGGTCTACCAGAATTCAAAATTGACCATGAAGGCATGTGCAATGGATGTGCGCAAGGGAAGAACATCAAGAACCCTTTTCTGAAGAGAGACGGAAAAGCAGAAGGATTCCTAGAGCTCATTCACTCAGATGTATGTGGCCTAATGCCATCATCCTCCATTAGTGGGTACGTATACTATGTATCATTTATTGATGATTATTCTAGTAAGACCTGGGTGTATTTTTTGAAATCTAAAGATGAAGTGTTCAACAAGTTCAAGGAATTCAAAGCCTTGATAGAGAACCTTTCCGAAAGAAAGATCAAAATACTCAGGTCATATAATGGAGGAGAATATACCTCAAAAGAGTTCGTGAGCTTCTGCAAATATGTTGGGATCAAGAGGGAACTCACAGCTCCCTATAATCCTCAACAGAACGGTGTAGTTGAACGAAAGAATAGAACGATAATGGAAGCTATGAAGACTATGATCCTTGATCAATATCTTCCAATGTGCTTATGGGAAAAAGCAACAATGACAACCGTTTATGTGCAAAACTGATTATCCCATAGTGCACTTGGGTTCAAGACCCCTGAAGAGATGTTCACCGGAAAGAAGCCAGAGGTAAGCCATCTCAAAATATTTGGTTGCCCATTTTTTATACATATTTAGAAAGAAAAGAGAAACAAGCTAGAAACTTCAGGAAAGAATGGAATATTTGTGGGATGCTGTGAGGTATCCAAGGCCTTCATAATTTACATACCAGGTCACTGCCACATTGAGATCAGCAGGGATGTGACATTTGATGAAGATGCAACACTCAATAAATTGAGAAGATGTTAGCTTGAAGAAGTACGTGAAGAAGAACCCGTTATCCCCGAGACTGCAGAATTAGTGAGGTAGGTTCCCAGTGCTACAGAACTAGTGAGGGAAGACGTAGTTTCCCCTGATGAGGAAATTCCAGAAGACTATGACATAGTAGAATTTCAAGAACCACCTCAGATGATGATCCTCCATAAAAGAAAGCCAACTTGGGATAGAGAGCTCATTCAAGATGGAGAGAAGTATGGTGTTCCCCAAGGAACCATGAGACATGTGAAAAGACCAAAGCCATTCTCCAGTTATACGGCTTTGATGTGTGACCTCCTAGAGAAGGAGCCTACCTACTTTGAAGAACCCATTCAGATGAAAGAATGGGAAGATGCCATGACAAAGGAATACCAATCCATAATAAAGAATGATGTACGGGAAATAGTTCCCAGACTGAAGAGTAAAGATGTGGTATCCTCCAAATGGATCTTCAAAATAAAACATGCCACTGATGGAAGTATTGAAAAGTATAAAGCAAGATTCGTCGCTCGGGGATTTTCTCAAAAAGAAGGCATTGACTATGAAGAGACATTCACTCTTGTAGCCAGATACACTTCGATCAGAACCATCATAGCCCTTGTAGATAAGATGAAGTGGAAGTTGCACCAAATGGATGTAAAGACATATTTTCTAAATGGTGTCATCGAAGAGGAAGTGTATATAGAGAAACCTCAAGGATTTGAAGTTGAAGACAGGAAGTCTCATGTCTGCAGGTTGAAGAAAGCATTGTACGGATTGAAGCAAGCTCCTAGAGCTTGGTATGGCCGGATAGACAGTTTCCTTACAAGCTTGGGCTTTACCAAGAGTAAAGCAGATTCTAACCTCTACTTCAAGGTTATGAACAATGAGCCAGTGATATTACTGCTATACATGGATGACTTATTCTTAACCGGAGAAGAAAATCTCATCACTGAATGTAAGAAGAGACTTGCCTCAGAATTTGAAATGAAAGACCTTGGCCTAATGCAGTATTTCGTAGGTCTTGAGGTATGGAAGAGTCTAGAGAAGATCTTTATTAACCAAGGGAAGTATGTAGCCGAAATCCTGAAGAGATTTGACATGCTGGAATGAAAGTCCATGAATACACCCATGGAAGCGAAGCTGAAGCTGTTGGTTGACACTTCATCAGAATTTATTGATGCCACGTTGTACAAACAGATTATTGGATCGCTGATGTACCTGAAAAACACCAGACCAAACATTTGTTTTGCCGTGAACACCTTGATTCAGTTTCTGGTAGAACCCAGACATGTTTACCTAGTGGATGCAAAACATGTCATGAGGTACCTTAAGGGTACAATAGATTGTGGTCTCAGCTATGATGGAGATCATGATTTCACATTGAGTGGATATACTGATGCAGATTGGGCAGGAAGTGTTTCTGACGGGAAAATCACTTTAGGATGTTGTTTCAGTTTGGGATCAGACATGATCTCATGGCATAGTAGAAATCAATCCAACATTTCTTTTAGCACAACGGAAGCAAAATACATTGCTGGATGTTCTGCCAACTACGAAGCTATATGGCTTCGAAAGTTGTTGACTGGTCTATTTGACCTAGATATGGAAGCAACCACGATCCTATGTGACAACCAGAGATGCATAAAGATGACAGAGAATCATGTATTCCATGACAGGTCGAAGCACATAGATATTTGATATCATTACATCCGTGACATGGTGCAGAGAGGAGCCATAATGCTCTAGTACGTTAGCACAAATGAACAGGTTGTTGATGTGTTGACCAAGCCTCTATCTCATGTAAAGTTTGATAAATTTCGAGATAAGCTTGGTATCGTCCAAAAGGATCTTCCTCGAAAGGGGGAGTAGTTGTTGTGATAAGACATATCTTTCTTCCATCCTTATTGCTGTGACATAAAGCAAGACAATGTGATGAGACTAGAACTGTGCTTCCAGCTTGACAGTTGTGAGGTAAAGCCAGTCTAGTATCCTGCTTCCATCTTGATTTTTGTGACATAAAGCAGGATGAGTATCTTGCTTCCATCTTTATTGTTGTGACATAAAGCAAGATGATGAGATGAGACTAGTATTGTGCTTCTGGCTTGACAGTTGTGATGTAAAACCAGTCTAGTATCTTGCTTCCAACCTAATGGTTGTGACGTAAAGAAAGACGATGTGATGATACTAGTATTGTGCTTCCATCTTGACAACTGTGACGTAAAGCTAGTCTAGTATCTTGCTTCTAGCTTAAGTGTTGTGAAGTAAAGAAACACATTGAGATGAGACTAGTATTGTGCTTCCATCTTGAGAAGTTGTGACGTAAAGCCAGTCTAGTATCTTGTTTCCAGCTTGATTGTTGTGACGTAAAGAAAGACGAGTACTGAGCTTCCATCTTGACAACTGTGACGTAAAGCCAGTCTTGTATTATGATGAGCCAGCCTCATGCTATGATGATGATGATGTATTAGTTTTATACTAATACATATTGATGCAGATGATTATTACATTCCTTTGAGAATGACAATGTTGCTGATGAAGAAAAATTCTGATGATTTATAGATACACCAGTCAGTGTTCCAAGATGATATTGATGATGTTGTCCTCTCACCCACTTGATTTTGTTGATGATGTTGTCCTCTCTCTCTCTCCTGATGTTGTTGGAGAATACCCTTCTTGTTAAGGGGGAGTGTTGAAATAATGTAACTGCAAAGTGTATTCTTATTATTATTTGATATATTATTCATAGGATCAATCCCCATTGTGGATTGATCATGTCAGCTATTATAAAAGGACCAAATCTCCTTTTGCGGATTGGTCATAATATAATTGTAATAGGCAAAAGAAGAAGTCAGCCCCAGAATATATCAAAGAGGCCCCTGAATATAATAAAGGTGGCTATAACCACCCAGATTAAGAAGTCGGCCCTACCAGTGAAGAGACACTTCACACGTGCCAAATTAGTATAAATAAGGAGGCTAGCGCCTCACTTATACATACCTCACTTGTTCATTGAGAGACAAGTTTCAGAACTGCAGTTGGAGAAGAGAGAGAGAGAGTGGCACATCTTTGGGAGAGGATCTTCTATATTAGCTTGAGTTATCTCTTGGCATTGTATTGGTTATCTATAATAAGTAAGTTTTGCTAGGTTTTCTTCCCCTAGAGGGTTTCCCAAGATAAATGTTGTGTCTCTTGTGATTGTGTATTTCTCAGTGATATTGTCTTATGTTGTTGTTATCTATTGAAATGAAAAGAACTATAATAATGGCTTAAACATTAACAGAATACACAACCGTCATTGGCATCCTTGCATAGGCTAGTCACCGCCATATTCGCCACCTTAGCATCTTATTAGATTCTCATCTTGTCATCCTACAACTCAATAATGTGTACCGTGTCCGCAATCCTTGCCTCTTCCACAAATACCTGCAAGTTAGACTCTTATCTCGACATTTTGATTCAATTACATTTACACATATTCCATGGAAATTTAATCAAATAGAAGATAATATGGCTAACCTAGTGTTAGATTGGAATTTATCACATCAAGACACCATTCCACACACATAAATCATCAAAAGTCTATCATGACATATAGATTAGACATTATCAAAAGCATCATAAAAAATCATCACATATGAACATCACAAAGATCCCACAAAATGTATATCCATATATATATATATATATATATATATATATATATATAGATATATATCGATCAATGTGCCATCAATGTTTACAAAAGGTACATGTACATCTCTTGTAGGTAGGTGAACCCCCTCATCCCTATAAAGTACAAAATAGGCGTCACACTACCCTATATAACATAGGCCCGCAAGTCGATATAAATACAAATAATATACATCATATATTACTCGTGGTGCCTCTAGAGCACCACCACCAGGTCCTCTCTCGGGAGGAAGAGCCCCACATGTTGGGGGTCCTCCAGGTCCTAAGGGAAGTCACCCAGTCATAGTTACCCTCACTACAGCTTCCCTACGGATCAGGATCCGCAGCTCCGTCGAAAGGTCCATGTACTGCTCCAAGACTCCCTCGTCCTGGATCTGATTCCACATACCCTTAGGAACTCCCTGTAGCATCGCCTCCAATCGGCGGTGAAAATCCTTGAACACTCCGTCGGAGGAGTATGTGAAGTCCCTCCACCAGGGTCATCATATCTGCGTCTCCTTCCTACTCTCTTGTCATCAGTTGGCCTCGCACCAACCTCATCCCTCTGTCATCTATCTCCTACCCATGGATCTCCCCGCGGTGGTCGCACGGGCCCCGGACGAGACAACGCTCTGATCAACTCTACCTCTTGTCCACGTGGCCCCACATCTTCACACACAACAAAAAAACAATATCATTATCATCCATCCATACATACAACATGTTCTATACTATCAAAATCAGAAAACATAAAAAACATCAACATACCTCTATGGTCCCACACCTCTCCATGAGGTAACACCATATCTAGGTCTTGCTGGAAGTCCACCCCACTATATGGGAACTGGAGTATGATATATGGCATCTGACGCCACACACATGCTATCTCAACCATAAATTAATGGCCACCCTCCCCACACCCATGTCGTACCAAGACCGATGCCCAACGCATCAATCGTGGCTCCCATGCCCCAGGCGCATCCAACAAAACTCTAGGGTGCAACATAGGCACCCTCTCTAGGAACCAAGCCACCAATATAGAACCAAAGGAAAACTCTCCGGAGTCGGCACCCAAACACAAGTTAAGCTGTGCCATCATCTTGGTATGAAGCATCAAACCCCAGGGAAAATTCTCTCCGGCCAACACCCTCTCCATGATCCTCAACTGACCGCCATTAATCCGTTGATTAGCTAAGGATCTGTAGATCTTCATGATCATTGAGGCGACACAACAATGCACCAACGCATCCATCGCCCCAATCCGTACAATCGAGCCTAACATGAAATCCTCCCTTGAACAGTATCTCCAGGCCAAGTCTACCAAGTGTGCCTCCCCTGGAAACTGGGGTTCAACAGGTAGAGCAATCCCCCGAAAAGGGAGCCCTATCAGAAAATATACATCCTCCATCACAGAGAATGTCAGGTGCTCCCCCTGCACAATGAAGCACTGCAAATCTGTGCTCCACATAGATACCAAAAACTACAACAGGTACTCTTGTGCCCGTAGCAGTCAGAAATCGAAGAACTTTAGAAAACCATAGGTTGTTAAATACCTTTGAACCCCTTGCTCATCATCCCTCACCGCCTCCCTGAGGTGCGCCCAGTCTCTCTCTCTATAGTGGACTGGCATCTTGAAATTTTCACCTGCATTCACACAACCAATACTTAATCAGCCATCACAATCCATAGAAATGATAAATCTAAAGAAAGACAAGTTTTTACCCCCCTCAGCTTTGCCTCATGTGCGTGGTTGTCATCCCCACATGTGTGCACATATGCGCACCTGTTTTTCACACAATTGTGCATCAATGCACAATTTTCAAAGAAACAAATGTGCATTTAGGCACACCTGTCACACACACATAGGAATGCATTCATGCGGACCTGTTCGCTCCATAGTTTTGCACAAGTGCGCAGTTGTCCAAGCAACAACTGCACACGATTGTGCAATTTTTATTTGAACAACCGCGCATCCAATGCGCACATGTTATCCCCATTTAGGGACCCCCATGTGTTGTTGTCTTTATTACAACCATACATCTAAGCGTGCGATTCCTATGATCGCCCACACACTGGGGGGCCCACCCTCACAAAATCCCACCGTACGACCATTCGTACGGCCCTGCCCAGAAAAGAAACTCTAACTAATATGCAGGAGAATGAGTCCACTAACCTGGCTCTCAAAAATCCCGGATCGGTTAGCTCGAACTCCCAAAATCTCCAAATTTCCTCTAAAAACCTCTCGTCAACTCACTAGGGCAGCAACTACAAATGAGGTGGCGATGTGGGCCCTAATACTATATATAGTGAACTTTTCCAAACTTCCATGCTTAATTACAGGAGCTCTAAGAGTCCTTTTTCCGATCCATATTCAACCATGGGATCAGGATCCCGCCACCTACGCAATCACCTTCCCCGGGTCACCATCCATCCTCGGCCCCGGGGGAGTATTTTTCTCACATCACACCCAGGTACGCATGCTCATGTTCAAAATTATCAAATAACTGTTATAACTTCTTTATCTTCAGATATTGTTCACGTCGGGTATTCAGTTTTCATGTGTGCAGATACTTGGTCATCATGCATCAACGCAACCCCTTTAGGTATATTATCGACACTAGCATGTAATCATTCCCTCTGAATTGCACTTGCATCTCCCTGTCACACCCTCCGACATTTTCCTATAGGACCCTCACATACGGCTCTGCAGTACTATCACTTCCACTGCATTTCAGTACTGTCAACCGGTAGCACTCTCTCCTACATGAGTATTCCCAATTGTAGTCCCCTTTGGCACTTTGACACTCATGTTGTTTTCACCCCCTAGGGATGGGAGTCCTGATAGTCTTACGCATTTCTGAGAATCAGCCACATACTCCTCCTCCTCATTTTGTTAGCTTTCCCAAATGGATTCCCAGGTAATCTCATCACAGTTCAAGTTTGACTGCACCTCCGCAGTATCATTAACCCCCCATTTCATCCACAATTAGTTTTCCCATCTGTAGATTGCCCTCCATTCATTTACCTCATACAAAAACCCACCTATGGTGCCCCCACCCTCCACCTGTTTTCCACGCAACTTGCACCATCATAGGCCAAGTCATCTTGCACTGGGGCACCCGTTCCTTTATTGGCACACTTATCCGAAATTATTCTTTATTCATTTGGTAATTGCACAAAACCTTTGTTTCCATCATTTGTGTATCTTTTGTTGCCACCTTTAGCGACCTTCTTTCCTGGTAAAGAAACCCTTGTCACCCTTGGTTGGGGCATTCATTTACCTTCTACTCTGGTTGACATTGTCCATAAACCTCGAGCATCCCACAACCCATGTACCTCTGATCTTTGAATTTGTCCACTTTGTCACACCTCTGGCACAATTTCACCCACGTCTAATCGCCTCCCTGACGCTAGATTCAATTTCACGGTTGTTGCCGCTCATACTTCACATATATCCCCAACCAAGGGAAGTCTTGAGTCTCATCACTTTTTGACTTCGTCCATGTTCCTCATCAGTTCCTGATCTCATCCAGTGGATTTCATGAAGCCCTTTGCTTCTTGGAGTCGTGTCTCCCTTTCTACCAACATCAACACAGTTTCCAGAAGGGCGACAGTATCTTGACTCTCATTACCTTTACAATGAGGAGTCTCGGACGACACAGAGAGAACCATCATTTCTCTCTGTTGTCGTTGACCCCCATCAACATTCAACTTTAACACAATCTCATGTTATGATGGGTCGTACTTTGCGACTATTGCAATTGTTTTATACTAGCCGAAGACCTCTGAAATTTGCTAGGCCATCAATGCCTGCGAGTCCCCGACACTTATTCCAGGTGTCACCGCCTCTTTTCAGAGTATGTTCACCATCAGAATTTTCATCTTCCATTATCAAACTACCCTGGAGGGTGTTGCAATTATCTACATCAACATACAACTTCAGTTATTGTTTTACACATTTGAGTTACATGACACGAGCATGGGGAATGTCCACCTCGTTTGTATATAGTTTTTATTTTTCCACACCTCGAGACAGGTTTGGGTCCCACAGGTTCCCCTCTCCCTCCAACGGTTCACTCTTGAAAATCCTATCAACACTCTTTCTTACAATGGTACTCTCAGTAGAAGAAACATTGATGTATTTCGGCTATATGTATGCTCCTAACCTCACACATCAAGGGTTATACGTTCTCACTAAAATTTCATCCGCAAATGGTTAAAGGAATCCAACACCTCCAAAAAACACCTATTAGTTCATTCATGGCCCAAAAATGCATTTCCAAAGGGCACAAAGTATATAATTGGTTATAAAATCAACATGCGCTCAGAATACAAAGGAAGCACTTGCACGTGCGCCAGTCAAAAATGTCAGGAAAGTGCATATGCGCCCGATGCGTGACTGTGGACACAAAAATTTGCACACCTGAGAATGATGCATTTATGATTATGGTCGGCCTCCCACACACTTTTGTCTCATCTCCCAAATCGATTTGACCTTCAAATCCGAACTGAATTTGAGTGGGGGGCTGGTCAAAGACCTAAAGGGCCCCTTGTTCACACTAAAGACTGGTTGAATAATGCCTCAAATATTTGCTATAAAAAGAGGCCATGGGTGCACTATATTTCCAAGAATCTATTTGTATTGTTATGCTGCCTCTATTCTCCTACAAGGAACCTCTTTCCTTTGTGGAGCATACTAGCATCATTTCATTAAGCCATTCACCTCACCTCTTGAGGTAATGAGCTTTGGATTTCTTCACCATTTCCTTTTTAGTTTGATATTTGTAGGAAGAGCTCTCACATATGGGATTCAAGAGCCCTCTTTTGGAGGAAGAGGGAATCCATAAGTCTCCCTTTCTCTTTGGTGTTTGCCCACTAATACAATCTATCCATTGGTGGCATGAATATTGGTCAATTGTTTGGTTGATTTTGGTTATAATTTTCTTATGCATTTTAGTTTTGTTTCTTTAGGTGTTATTAACTTAGTTGTTTATTTATTTCTTGGGCTTGATGTATCTAACTCTTGCACTCATTTATGTCATGTCTAGCTGACCCAACTGGACTTGCAAGTGTCCCTCTTTTGCCCATTCAAGTGACGAAAAGGATACAACACTTGCATAAGAATGAGACATGGGATTTAGTCAAGTTACCTATTGGAAGAAATATCGTCGGTAGAAAATGGGTATTCAAGAAGAAGATGAATATTGTAGGACAAGTCGAGAAGTTCAATGCTCGATTGGTAGCGAAGGGTTATTCCCAATTCGAGGGAGTCGAATTCGGTGATATTTTTTCCCCTATTGAAAAATTAAATTCCATTAAAGTACTGATGTCTTTGGCTATAGCATTTGATCTAGAAATAGAACAAATGGATGTGAAGATAGTGTTCCTACATGGGGACCTGAAGGAAGAAATCTACATGAAACAACCTGAAGAATTTGTAGTAAAGGGCAGGAAAGAGTTGGTGTGCAAACTAAAAATATCCCTTTATGGTCTAAAGAAATCGCCAAGGATGTGGTACCAGAAGTTCGACACATACATCCTTAGTTTGGGATTTGTGAGAAGAAAAGTTGATCATTGCATATATTCCAAGGAAGAAGGTGGGTGTTTCATATATGTATCTTTGTATATCGATGACATGTTGTTGACTGGAAACATCATGGATGCAATAAAGGAGGTGAAGAAGCAACTACCCTCCAAGTTTGACATGAAGGATCTCGGTGCAACTAACTTCATTCTGAGAATGGAGATTAAGAGAGATCAAGCTGCTAGAAATCTCTGGTTGAATCAGACGAAGTATATTGAAACAATTTTTAAACAGTTCAACATGCAGGATTGCAAACTAGTGAAGGTATCAATTCCTATGGGAGCAAGGCTAACTATTGAATAGTGTTCAAAGACAAAGAAATAAATAGAGGACATGGCACACGTTCCCTATGCAAGTGTTGTTGGTATTATAATGTATTCAATGGTCTGCACTCAACCAGACATTGCCCATGCAATGGGAGTGTTGAGTAGGTACATGTCGACACCTAGAAAGGAGAACTGGACAACTATCAAGAGAGTATTTAGGTATTTGTGTGGCATGAAGGACTATGTTATATGCTACTAAGAAAGACCTGGATGTGACAATGGTAAATTAAATGTACATGGCTTTGTCGACACCAACCGGGCTGGAGACTTGGATTGACGGAGGTCAACTGGTGGGTATGTCTTCAAGGTGTTTGACGGATCAATACATTAGATGAGTAAGAGATAGTTGTTCATAGCCTTGTCAACAATAGAAGTTGAATACATGGTGGCCACTCATGGAAGCAAAGAAGTAGTATGTTTGCAAAGGCCGTGTTCGGGAATCGAGTTTGAGTGGAGAGCTATGAAGCTAAGTTGCGACAGTCAAAGCGCAATATTTATGGCAAAGAACCCTCCTTATCATTCGAAGACTAAGCACATCGATGTACAATACCATTTTGTAAGAGATATGGTGGAAAGTGACAAAGTGATACTGGAGAAAGTAGAGACATTTGAAAACATAGCAGACTTGTTAACCTAGTCTATGAGTGTTGTGAATTTCTCTTGGTGCAAAGAGGCAATGGGCATTGTTTCCCTGGGTCTATGAACAAAAGTTTAGGAATATCTTGGTTTCAACAAAGAAGACAACAAGTGGGAGAATGTTGGGTTGTTATATTATTTGCAGTGAAATTCTATTCGAGGTGGATCAACTGACGTTCGAAGTCGAGGTGGATCAACAGCAGGTCGAGATTCAGGGTAGATCGACAACAAGTTGAAGGTCTAGGTTATTTTACCATCTAAAGTCGAAGTCGAAGGTTGAGGTGGTTTGAAATGGTAAAGGAATCGAAAACAAGTCGAAGAGGTCAACCAACAAGAGGTCGAAAAGCGAGTGTGTGGCAACCGACTAAATACAGAATGAAGGTCGACTAGTAGTTGACTGGTAATTTGACTTGAAGTTGAGTGTAACAGAATCCTGAGATTTGTGGGATTTGTAGCCAATGATCTGCATGGATCTGTAACTATTTTTTGGGGCACTAAGTATTTAGGGTTTTCATGTTGTAAATCCTATAAAGAGGCATGTTGTAAGGTTTAAAAGGAAGATAATCAATTAATCATAGAATAGCCAGCCTCTAGAGAAGTCTTTAGATGTAGGTTGTTGGTCATGCAGATGTAAGCCAGATTGGCTACATGGTTGTTCTTGCACAGGAAAGAGGGTATGATGTCGATTGTGTCTTAGGTGTGGGCCAAGGTTAAACATGTAACCTTTTATTCAGATTGAATAAGACAACAAGAGAGCAGAACACTCAAGGAATGTTGGTTTTCCCAGTTTGGTATTCGAGGGTAAAATATCTATGTACTGTGTGATTGTTTTGTCATTTACGTTCTTGACTAAATTTTTATTCTATTATGCTAGGTTTGGTGTGCAAGTGTATCACATTTATTGACATATCCAAGAACATGATTTTACAATTACTACTACAAACACGATAAAGGGACGTGACTTAGCCTTGCATTTGGATCAACATGTTGAACCAGGTTTCCGTTGAAATAATGTAATTGTAGAGTGTATTTTGATTATTATTTGATATATTATTCATTGGATCAATCCCCATTGCAGATTGATCATGTTGGTTATTGTAAAGGACCAAATCCTCTTTTGCGGATTCGTAAAAATGTAATTGTAATAGGCAAAATAAGAAGTCGGCCCCAGAATATATTAAAGGTGGTTATAACCACCTAGATTGAGAAGTCGTCCCTGCTAGTGAAGAGACACTCCAACATGTGCCAGACTTGTATAAATAAGGAGGCTAGCACCTCACTTAGACACACACTCACTTGTTCATTTGAGAGACAAGTTTCAGAGCTGTAGTTGGAGAAGAGAGAGAGAGAGAGGCGCATCTTTGGGAGAGGACTTTCTGTACTTGTTTGAGTTATCTCTTGGCATTGTATTAGCTATCTATATTAAGGAAGTTTTGTTGGTTTTCTGCCCCATGAGGGTTTCCCAGTATAAATGATGTGTCTCTTGTGATTGTGTATTTCTCAGTGATCCTATCTTATGCTATTGTTATCTATTGAAATGCAAAGAAATCTAATAATAGCTTAAACATTAATAGTTTCATTTATGAAGATGTTGATGTTTCCTTATATTACCTATTCTTAATTGAATATGAAAATGTTGATATGGAAGATCATTCTTGGTATCGGCATATCATTTATTATTTACAGCATGAATGTTCTCTTGATAACTTAGAAAACCATGAGAAAAGGAGGCTTCATCTTGAAGCTTCTAAATATCTCATTATGGGTACTTTATTATTTTGTAGGTCTGTCGATGCATTATTGCTATGTTTTATTGATGAAACAACAACCCAAAATATGATAAAAAAAAATTACATGGAGATGTTGACTCAAATATTCATATTGACAATCATTTTGTTGTGAAAAATACTACTCATGAAATCTTAAGGACTGGTTATTATTGGCCTTATATATTTAAATATTCATACAGATTTGTACAAGCTTGTGATGAATGCCAAAGGGCCGATGGGAAAGAGAAATTCTTTGTCATGCCTTTACAGCTTGTTATACCTAAGTTTCCATTCTCAAAATGGGGACTAGATTTTATAGGGTATATTAATCCTCCTTTTGTTGGCCATGTATTTATTCTAACTGCTTCAAAATACTTCACAAAGTGGGTTAAAGTAGTGCCACTTAAGCACACCATAGATGAGTAGATGATTTATTTTCTCCAAACAAAAATATTTTCTCTATTTGGCTTACCAAGTGAAATTATTTCTGATAATGGACCAACTTTCATGTTTGGAAAATTGACCCATTTCTACTATAAATTTGCAGTGAATCACTTCACTTCATCCACCTATTATCCTCAGGGAAATGGGCAGGTTGAGTCTGCAAATAAAATCTTGGTTAAAATATTGGAAAATATTATCAGTAACAAAACCTGCCAATGGCATACCTTGTTGACATATGCTCTATGGGTAGATCAGACAACCACAAAAACCAATACAGACCATACCCCTTTCCAGCTACTTTATGGTTAAGAGGTTGTTATGTCTATTGATCTTGAATTAGCTTCTCTTAGATTGGCCTTTCAATCTGAAGAGTTAAAATCAACGAATATTCCTCAAATATTTAATGCTTTGTTGTCTCTTTAAGAACAAAGAAAGTATGCCTTAACTAACTTTAAGAAGAGACATCAAATTGTTAAGAAATATTTTGATAAAAAGGCTAAAACAATCACTTTTGAAGTTGGCCAAAAAGTCCTTTTATAGGATTTTGTTCATGCTCATAAATGGAAGCATTCAAAATTTTAGAAATTTTGGCTAGGTCCATATTTAGTTACCTTTGTCATTGGAAATAATTCTTATTTACTTAAAGACAAAGAGGACAACCTTTTCTCATTTACTACTAATGGTTCACACCTAAAACATTATATTGAACCAAAAAGGAAAGAAAAAATATTTCTTTCAAAATAAAAATTAAAAATTAAAAATTAAAAAAAAAAAAAAAAAAAACTATAAAAGTAACAAATGTAAATAAAATAAATGAGTTTTCATTTTTTTCAGTAAGTTTATTGCTTAATTTTTCAGTTTTGTTTTCTTCTCTTTTGTTGATTTATTTTATTTTATTTCATTATGATGAGTTACACTATTATATTGAGTTTATGATCATGTTTAGACCAAGCAAGTCATGTGGTTTTACAGGTATTTGAAAATTTATGACTGATTTGATTTTGATGAATGCAAACAATCGGGTGAAATGAATTACTTATTTTGTGTATTTGTAGTTTCACTATGCTAAGTAAATGTCCATTTACAAAGTTATATCTTGTAGGAAATAAAGTTAACAACCCTTCCCATGTTTTCCTTTATTTCCCTTGCTCCATTCCAAAAGACAAGATTTAGCATATATGGAATAAATTTATGATGTTACTTATCACTAACATCAATCTATGTGTTCTTTCATTCTTGAATACATTCAATACATTGTTAATTACATATACAAGAATGCTTGATACTTGAATCATGCTTACCGTCCAATTTGATTAACTAGAGATCCTGATTCTTGGCCTACTATAAGCAGACCACCATGTGGAGTTTCCATTTGTTGACCCAAAATATGGCCCAACGTATTTTCAAAAGGCTACAAAGAGTTGCAAGTATCTA
The DNA here is from genome assembly GCA_009831015.1 of Picea engelmannii. Classification (NCBI taxonomy): domain Eukaryota; kingdom Viridiplantae; phylum Streptophyta; class Pinopsida; order Pinales; family Pinaceae; genus Picea; species Picea engelmannii. The sequence continues at coordinate 2,227,595 of ML776784.1, read as the reverse complement.
AGTAAGGATTGTTACATCACTTTACCTAAATTATTTATGAGAGTTATACAAGATAGGCAGGCGTCCTACTAAGAGATGTCTTATTTAAGTGAAAGCTTATACATGTCACGTTTCTCTAAACAAGAACGGTTTGGGTTTTGATAAACATTTGGTTTGGATTAAGTAAAAGCATGAGTTCCATTTTAATTGCAATGCATACTCTTGTTTAAGTGAAAGCTTATACATGACATGTTTCTCTAAACAAGAACGGTTTGGGTTTTGATAAACATTTGGTTTGGATTAAGTAAAAGCATGAGTTCCATTTTAATTGCAATGCATATTCATCAAGCATTTGGGTTCCATGCGAAATATACTTGAGGCGGTGAAAACTTATGGCTTATGTTGAAATAAGTTATAATGATAGAAACTATTCTTCATATTACGTGTTTTATTTTGAAGCATGGGTTTTAATTTGGCGCTCTAGTTTCAAATGGTGATACGATATATTAATTGTAAAATAGGGTTTTGATATATGAAGGCCCACAACCACACCCTAAAAATCACATATGAAGATGGAAATACAACGTGATATAGTAGAGCATATGGTTGAAGGCGGTATGAGCAAAGGGTAGTGAGTGTCATTCAACATTAATGTTGATGCATTGGAATGTTTAGATTACATTCACTATGAAGTGTTTGCACGCATAACGAGATTGGGAGTTGTTTTAGGGTATGTGAGGTTGGTTAATGATTTCACTTGCCATTTTTTTTGTGAAGGATGGAAGCTAGTTGTGAGTTTGAAGACCGTCCCACTCTTAGGATGAGTTTTTCATTTCAATTATTAAGAATCTGTGGATTGCAATGGTTTGGGAAGGAATTTAAAGAGTCGATTTAGTAGAGGGTCACCATGCACAACAAAGAGATGTGACTGACACTTTGGATAAAGGTATGTAGCTCTATGTAGTGCCTCGTTTTATCTGGTCACTTTTTCCAAACCAGAGTTATTCTTTGAGGGTGTTCGCTTGTGAATGACCCAGTTAATAAATGCATATGACAATATTCAGACTTTATTTCATTTGATTGCATAATTAAAAATAAGAAATTATGATGCAGGAGCATCTACATCAAAATTAAAAGGAGGACAAGTTGGATAGCAACACATCATCCAACACGTCCATGAAGCTTATTTGGATCCTACAAAGGAGAGCGCACCCTTTTTTATTTTTAATTTAATGAAAAGAAATGTAATTAATGTATGCAGTCTAAGGCCATCCCCAAAAGATCCTTTGAGATTGTAATCTCTTTAATCTATAGATGTATTGTACAGATATCAAGCTTGGCTTTGATCTGTTTTGTAAATGCTCATTAATGTGATAGGAGAGCAGTAGGTAGGAAGGAGGGAAGGCTCGAGAAGCCCCTTCATGTATACAATTTTTTTTCTTGTTCATTGGTTGTTGTTGTTGTTATTGTTGTTGTTAAGAATGACTAAAGAGTTGTTGCTATTGAGAGCCAAAGAGCGTTGTATAAGTTTGTTGAAGAGTAGTGGAGGACTACCTGTATCTATGTATTTTATCATCTGAATGAATAGAACTGAGAATCTTTGACCCAAATGTTTGTTGTTGTTGTTATTGTGTTTATATGAATGAATGGTATGTTTCCTGTTCATTTAAATTCTTTGTTTCTACTTGTTATTGGCTTTTGAATGTATCTTATGATTAAATACATGAGTCTATTAAGTTAGAATAAGTTTCAATTGTTTCTCTTCTGAGAGCTCATGCAAGGAGTGCACATTTGTCCGCAAGGAGTGCGTTGACAGAGTTAAGTTTAACTCAGAGAATCTCAAGAGAGATAACATTGAATCTTTGATAGTAGTAGTGCAGAGGAAGCACAAAGACACACAAGGAGTGTGCAAGCCAAGTCATTCTCAGACTCACCGTTTAGAGGAAGAACAATTAAGTGTTGCAGAGATTCCAAGGATGCAAGGAGTGCATGCAAGGTTTTAAACCCTTGGAGGAACAATCTCAGGAGAGATAGCAACCAAAAGTGTGGAGGAGGTATACTTAGGAATTTCCTAAGTCCAAACACTTTGTAGTGCAAGGGGAGCACACAGAGGGAAGATAAAGGTTTCATATACCTTGGAAAGATAAGCTCAAGAGGGGTAGTGACCGTGATCCTTTGAAGGGAAGAGTTCAAGAAGCGATGTTGAAGATATTATGGGATATCGCCAGGGAGCTGGTGACCGTCAGATACGAGGCATTTATGCAAAGGATATCCATAAGGGTCCTTCATCACTTAGTGCATTCAGAGGTTTAAAGGAGTGAAAGGGATCTGGGATAGCCGAAGTCCCGAAGGAGCGAAGCGATCATGACCATTCACCCACAATAGACATGTGTCAACAGATCCTTGAGGTTCAGAGGAAAGACACTTCAGGGAAGGGCTTGTGTAAAAGGAGGAAGAACCTCGAAGCTTGAAGGCCAAAGTTCGTCATAACTATTGATCGTGGAAGGAACACACGTCGATAGATCATTCTATTCGAAGGAAGATCACTCTGTGAGTAAGGGGAGAAGGGAGCGTAGACGAATATCAAAGCTTAGTGCCTTTTGGGTTAAGTCTCAGGCCACAACCTAAGGTCGTATGAGGAAAAGGGCCTAGTGGAGGGAGATAGCACATGTCATTCAGATTTATTTTAAAGGGGAAAGAGCTCCAAGAACACGCCCACGGGTTTCAAAGAACCTACACAGAGAGCTAAGGAGGGCCTATGTAAACTAAAATTTGGGTTCAACAAGAGCCTAAGAGTCGATATGACTTTGAAATTGATTGATCCTTGATCGGGAGGTCGAGCAAACCCTGGGAGAGGCAGGGGGTTTGCATCAAGTGGTATCAGAGCCATAATTTAAGATCTGTGTTAAGAAATATTAGCGCCATGCCGACAAGGAGACACAGGGACAGACTTGTGACAAATCCAGTAATGGAGGAGGAAATGAGGAGACTTTGTGTAAGGCTAGATTCCATGGAAACTGCACAAAGAAGAGCACCATATGTAGGTGACATTAGTGAGGCCAAAAGTGAAGAAATGGATGTTGAAGGAGATGCAGGATAAGATGATACAAAAGAACGCTTGTTGAGAGTTGTTGTAAAATTGGGAGCCAAAGCAAAAATGGAAATCCCAATGTATGAAGGCAATTTGGATGTGGAAGAATTGTTGGACTGGATAAGAGCAATGGATAAATACTTCGACTATGAGGAGGTCGATGATGAGAAGAAGATAAAACATGTTTTCACAAGGTTAAAAGGGCATGCAACACTATGGTTCTATGAACTGTAGGTTGACGGAATAAGCAAAGGAAAACATAAAATTAAAAGATGGGACAGAATGGTAGCCAAGCTAAAGGCTAAATTCATACACAAGGACTACCAAATAAATATGTTCAGGAGACTACAGAACCTGAGACAGAAAGGATTGATAGTGAAAGAGTACACAAAAGAGTTATATAGGATGAACATTAGAGTTTTTCATCATGAGAGTAATGAAGAGAAGGTTGTCAAATACATTAATGGCCTGAGATATGAAATCCAGGATGAAATCAGCATGGTGACTATGAGGATGGTTGAAGATGCTTATCAGGTTTCCCTGAAAGCAGAAGAGAAGTTGGCCAGGAAGCAAAGCCAACAAGGTAGATGAAAAATCCCACAAGAGGTAAGGGAATTATCCATGACAAGGCTTAGAAGCCCAAATCTGAGACTGGAAAGTTTCATAGTCATAAAGAAATAGGAGGAAGTTCCCAAGGGAGACAATATGGTGGAAGAAATTATTTTCCACAAGGAAGAGGAAGAGGCAGAGGCAGAGAGGTGAAATGTTATTCCTGTGGAAAGATAGGGAATATGTCTTGGGAGTGCCTCGAGAAAAATAAAGAAGGAGGAGAAGCTCACATTTATGAAGCACAAAGAAGAAATGTTGAAGGAGAATCTGTTGAAGATGGAAGATCCCTCATGATGAGGAAAATTCTCTTGAAACCAGAGAAGGAGGTGGAAGCACTAGTATAGAGAAACAACATGTTTAGGACTGCTTGCAATACCAAGGATAGGGTTTGCAAGGTGATAATTGATAGTGGGAGCACTGACAATCTAGTATCCACAGAGATGTTGGAAAATCTAGAGTTGGAAATGAATGCACATCCAAATCCATATAAAGTATCATGGTTTTAAAAAGGAAACCAAGTAATGGTAAATAAACAGTGCCAAGTTGAATTTAAAATAGGAGGATACAAAGATGAGATTTTATGTAATGTAATTCTTATGGATGTATGTCATGTTTTGTTGGGAATACCATGGAAGTTTGACTGAAATGTCATACACGATGGGAGGAAGAATAATTACACCACAGAGAAGAATGGTTAAACACATATGTTGCTACCAATAGAGGATAAAAAGGTGAAGGAAGAAGACAACCCAATAATACTTCTCATGAGTGGGAAGGAGCTCTTGAATGAAGTCAATAAAGAACAAGACATGTAGTTTTCTGTAGTGAGGAAACCTAGAGTCATCCTTATCAATACTACTGTGGATGATATGCATGAAGAAATCCAGGAGCTGCTGGAAAATTTTGTTGATATAGTAGTGGATGAGTTACCTTGCTCATTGCCACCCATTAGGAGCATCATTCATCACATTGATCTTATTCCAAGAGAAAGCTTTCCAAACAAAGAAGCATATAGGTTGACACCTCAAGAGAATGAAGAGGTCAAGAATCATGTCCAAGATCTGTTAGAAAAGGGTTTAGTCAGAGAGAAGCCCATGTGCAGTACCAACTGTATTGAGTCCTAAGAAGGATGGAGGATGGATAATGTGCACGGATTCCAAAGCCATCAACAAGATCACTATCAGGTACATATTTCCTTTACCCAGGATGGATGATTTGATGGATTGCTTGAGTGGAGCAAGTTATTTTTCAAAGATAGATCTGAAGAGTGGTTATCATCAGATAAGAATGAGAGAAGGAGATGAATGGAAAACAACATTAAAAACAAATGAATGGTTGTATGAGTGGCTTGTTATGTCATTTGGATTAACAAATGCCCCAAGCACATTTATGAGGTTGATGAATGAAGTACTCAAAGACTTCATAGGTAAATTTTTCATCGTGTATCTGGATGATATACTAGTCTTCAGTAAAACTGAGGAGGAACACTTGAGACACTTAACATTAGTGATGAGGAGGTTGCAACAAGAAAAACTGCTGATAAATATAAAGAAGTCATATTTTATGAATACAAAACTCATATATTTGGGTTTGTGATCTCTTCAAATGCGCCGAAGATGGATCCAGAAAAGGTGAGAGCTATCAGAGATTGACCATCACCAAGTAGTATATTCAAGGTAAGAAGCTTCCATGGATTAGCAAGTTTCTATAGGAAATTCATTAGAAATTTCAGTGGCATATGTGCACCAATATTAAACACCGTGAAGAAGAGACACAAATCCTTTAAGTGGACACAAGAGGCTGAGAAGAGCTTCGAGATATTGAAGGATAAAATCATAGAACAACCAATTATGGTTCTATTAGATTTTGGAAAGACATTTCAGGTAAGGTGTGATGCTAGTGGAGTAGAAATTGGAGCAGTCTTAAGTCAGGATAACAGACCTGTTGCATATTTCAGTGATAAGCTTAATGATACCAAGAATAAGTACTCCACATATGACAAAGAATTATATGCAGTGATTCAAGCCTTAAATAAGTGGAGGCATTATCTTATTCCCAAAGAATTTGTGTTGTATAGTGATAATCAAGCTCTACAATTCATAACCAGGTAGGAGAAGTTGAATCAGAGGCATGCAAAGTGGGTGGCGTTTATGCATAATTTCACTTTCTTTATCAAGCATATCAGTGGGAGTGAAAACAAATTTGCAGATGCTTTGAGTAGGAGATTTTTGATTATGCAGGAATTCAAGGTGGAAACCTTGGGGTTTGAACACCTTAAGGAAATATATGGTAAAGATGAAAATTTCAAAGAAGATTATGAAGCCTATGCAAATCCTTTTCTAAGGGATAAAATCCCATGGATGGAATATTTAATTCAGGATGGACTGTTTTTCAAAAGCAGCCAGTTGTGCATACCAAAATGCTCAATGAGAGACAATATGTTGAAAGAAAAACATAGTGGAGGCCTAGTAGGACATTTTGGCCATGACAAAACATTCGCACAGTTGAGTGGCTCATATTGTTGGCCAGGTATGAGATCTGAAGTGAAGAAATTTATAAACAAATGCAAAATTTGCCAATATGCAAAAGGGAGACAACAAAACACTGGTATTTATCAGTCGTTGCCTATTCCAGATAGGCCTTGGGATGCTATCAGCATGGATTTTGTGTTGGGATTTCCAAGAACCTAGAGGGGAAGTGATTCCATATTTGTGGTAGTTGACAAATTTTCCAAAATGGCACACTTCATACCATGCCAAAAGACAAATGATGTTACACACATAGCATGTTTATTTTTCAACGAAGTTGTTATCCACAATTTTGGTTGTCATAATGATGTAATGATAATGGAAAAATCAAGCTCTTCACTAGAACATTTTCCTGAGAAAAGTTACCTTTGTCTGCTTCCAGAAATCATACTTTCAAGAGAGGTTCGCATGCTACTTATATATTTGCCTGCGATAATGCGTTATTCTCGCAGGCTGCATTAAGCTGGGGTGTGAGGGGTTCGCACTGTACCTAACTATCAGGGTGCGAACATCTTCTAAAGGAATAAAAAGATGAAGTTCTTGAGCCTTCTAGAAGGGAATCTTCCAGAAGGATGAGTTGGAATTTGAATGGTTATCTAAGTACTGGCTTTCCTGATATCTTGGGATCATTTCCTATCCAAGTAACTAATCCATTTTCTCTTATAAATTGAGAGGAATGCTCATGGAAAGGGTTAAGCAGCAAATTAGCAAGAGATTTATTGGAGAATTAGTGCAATATTGTATGAAGGACTGATGCTACAGCAGCTAGAGACACCAGCAAGGTTATCAAAAGTGGTTGATCTTCTTCATGCATGAGCAAGTGTGTGTGTCAGAGCTAGGAGCCATCGAAAGGAGATCTACAACATCAAGGCTCAGGTTGTAAGTCTTTCTTTCTATCAATTCAATACAGTAATATGTCCCTTTCCCATAAAGCCAATGTCACTTTATTACATAACTCCTTGATCATATGTATAGATTAGCTGTTGAATATATTGAATTGTCTTCACTTCGATTGGTTTGTATTTTCGTGGTCTTGACGGTGCAAGAGCATTGGAGTGAAATTGGTACAACAGAGACCCAAGGAAGCGTTCATAAGGTATGTATATGATCCTTGCCTCCTAGTTCATTCAATAGTATAAATCTAGGGAAAGAGTATTATTTTGTCCTGCTTTGTTCTAGATCCAGGTGGATCTAGGGAGATCGGTTTGTGTCCGCACTTACAGATTAATCCTGAAACAAAATTGGCGACTCCACTGGGGAGCAATCCCATTTTTTGGTGGCTTTTTGTATTTTTCTGTGGCCATTTTCTCTGGTTCCATTTTTCTCTTGTTTTATCAGTCTTTGAGTCCTCAGGATATCCTGAGAGACCTTCTGGGTCTATAAGCCTTTGTCAATTTTGCCTTCATTTTCAAAAAATTTGCCATCTTCAGGACTTCTCTCACCGCGTTTAACTGCAGCCTGCGAGAACTGGTCAAGTTCGCACCCTGCATATAGGGTCCAGTGCGAACACCTCGCACCTTGCTTCAAGGTGGCCTGCGAGAATCCTATCGTCTCGCACTATGTTACACTGCTTGCCTGTGAGCAAGATTTTTGAAAATTTTGAATATGAGTTTTGACTGCTCAGATCAGTTGATTCACCTTTGATAGGCTTATTGGATCATTGATTGATACTTCTCTTGCTTTAGTTTGCATGCTTGAACTGTTTTAGGGTTTCAAGGTGTTTCTTGCCCTTCGTAGCTTGACTTTCATTTCTTGGCTCTTATTGGAAATTCATTCTCTCTGACTCCTAGAGTTGAGTGTATCTGGTTGGCTGAGAACCAGTGGTTGGTTGAGAGTTAAGTGTTCGATGTTTCTCATTTGCTTGTTGGTTCGAAAGAACATTTTCGTTTGCATTGAGAAGACTCATTAGTTTTCTCTTTGTTTTTTTTTTGCTTTCATTGAACGAAGTGATTGGGTTGTTATTGATTGATTCTTTAAGATTTGGTTTTATGATTTCTCATTGACATAGTTGGAATTCTTTTTGGAAAGTGAATAATATTTTTTTCTTTCAAAAACATTGTTTTTGCCTTTTAGAAAACATTGAAAAATCAAATTTTAGAGTTTTGTTGAAGTATTTGGAAAAGACACATCGATATTGTCATTTGATAAATGGTTGTTTGCATTTGACATCTGAAAGGAAATTGTGCATTGCATGATAGTATTGATTTGATTTGGAAAATTTTCTCCCTCTCCCATAACTAGGATTCATGGAATGAAAAGTGTTATTTTTCATTATCATCCTTGCATTATTTGGGTCAGAGTCATACAACATGAGTTTCACTTCCGTTACCTTTGAGTAAACAACAACTCTTAAAAACATTGCGTAATCTTAAAATTTATCTAGTAAACTCTTTCCTAGGGCTCTTTTACACCAACATTTATCTAGGCTAGTGCTTTGGAGTAGGAAGAGAGATACACTCTCCAAAAGCTCATAAACACACAATAGCATCTTGAGTTAGGGAGTGTTAAATTCCATTTGCAACGTATTGTCCTAGGACGCCCTTCTAACACAAGGGTCAAGCACTAGGTCGCATTGGTGTTGGCAGAGTTACTAACCCTGCTTTGTTGACATCGGTGTAGAGATTGCACGTATTATGGGGATCACTCTGAGGTATACCCACAATGATGAGTGGAATCCTTTGAGTTGATTTTGGGCTAGATACCCTGACCTTGCGTGTGGATCGGACTGACAACTGTTCCCCCAGGTTTTACTGTTGTTTGTGGTGACCTTAGTGGCCTATCTCTCTAGGTTCTTACCCAAGGTGACTGTGAAGGGGAAAGTCTTTACGGTACCTGGAATTGATGTTGGCCAGACTCACTCGGGCTCCTTGGAGGGTATACCCACGTTTATGTGTGGGAGCTTGCACCAGGGTGTAAGTCCGTTAAGCAGGTCGTCAGCGTAACTTTTCCACCCTAGCCCCGCCCCTTCTCATCTCGTTGTTGAGACATTGGATTCCATCACCAACTAGTGGCTTCGAAATTAGAAGGTATTGTTTGCTTGGTGATCGCTTCCTAGATTTTCTTTACTAGTGTGTGTTGTTTGTTTCTCGAAGTTGACCATAGGATTTTCTTCGCGGAGCTTGTGACTTGTTTACAATTGCTCCCCCACAACGTTCACGTAGGATGCAAGGTTTATCTCTGGAACATCCGGACGTTTCACAACCCCTACATATGGCAACACCTGAGGGTACCCCTGAAGGTTCCCCTCATCAAAGTGAAGTCCAAGACGTTTCTACACCGCCTCCACGGGTAGAACACACTGATTCTCTAGAAGATTTTCGAATTACCAATACTAGAGAGGACTATCGCATTCGTCGCGGTGAATGACCTTTTGTGCAATTAAATCCTTCTGAAGAAGCAGTTGTTACATCTTCTGAATCAACTGTTGGGCCTTCTTATGGTGTAGTAGGCCAAGATTCTTTGTGGTCGGGTGATTTCCGATGAGTCCTTTTCGGTATTAAGTCACCTCCGGTTTACGAAATCAACCCTCCAGTATCTCCTGAGACAGAAACTAGACCTGTAGCGACCACTTACCATTTTGTTCTTCCTCCTGAGATGGCCCATCTCGCGAATACTACGAGTGTCCAAACCGCAATTCCTGCAACTACCCTTGCTCCTATCAATACCCAGTGAATGCCTGAGGCTAACCCAAATTTACCTCCTGGTTACCATGCGTTGAATTCTTTGTTGAATGCCTCTAATCCAACACCTCCGCAAACCCCAGCCGGTTCTCCAGGTGATCCTCCTTTTCCTGGGCATCCTATTCCCGGTTTTATTCCGACACTCCCTCAATTTCCTTCTGGTAATCCTAATCCTAGTGGCACTATTCCAACTGTTGCACCCAACTTGCAGATTCCTATTGGTGGACAGGGTGGTACGGTTCCTTTTCCTTTTCCCAGACACAACACAGTTACTACACAACCTACGGTTGGTACACAAATTCCGGGTGGAACTATACCTACTATAGGAGGACCAACTTCACCTTTTGGACAAAACATACCTCCTGACTTGGCCCAGTATTGGAATCAACTTCTACGAAAATTTCCTCAAAATGTTGTGGGGCAGAAAATTGTCCCTACTGTAGGCCAACCTTATCCGGGTATAACTAATCCTATTTGGGGTTCGGTTCAGACTACTCAACCTCAGGTCCCTACTCAAACTCAAGGTCACAATCCTTGGGGTTACTATCCTATCCAGCCACCACCGAATCAGCCAGGGGCTTCCCTCTATGGGAAGACTGCATACGGTCCTACTAGTTTTCCGACAGGGATTCCACCCCAAAGTCACCAGTACCCACAAGTGAATCGACAGTTGCCTTTTCTTGCTACCTTGGATTTGCCAGATTTGTCTAGGATTCTCAATGATCCTATTTGTCACTCTCCCCAATGGCCTTCTATTCCTGCTAAGCTTCCATCGGATATTCCGAAATTCGATGGCAAGGTGGGAGAGGACCCAAATAATCATGTCATGACTTTTCATTTATGGTGTTTGTCCAACTCGCTGATGGATGACTCCATTCGTCTACATCTTTTTCAAAGAACCCTTACTAGTGCTGCTGCGAAGTGGTATATTGAATTGCCACGAGGTTTCTTTTCTGATTTCAACACCCTAGCTATGGATTTTCTCACACATTACCAGTTACCAATCCGTTACGATACTGGGACTGAGATCTTGACTTCTTTCAAGAAAACTAAAGGCACTCATATTTCAGATCATATCCATGAGTGGCGAAGGAGACAACGTCTCATTAAACTTGAACTCCCTGATCAGTTACTGGCGGAATGGTTTACGAAATATTTCGTGAACGAAATTGGTAAAGACATTGCTATGGGCAGTGTTGTTACAGAGGAGCAGGCTATCAGTCGTGCTCAATATCTTGATCTCGTTTATTCGCAAACGGGAACACTTTATAACATGCTACCTGAACTACCTCGTCCTGGTACTTCCAGCACTTCAACTACTCCAGCTGCCTCTCATGCAGCTGATGGTGTGATTGGTACTACTCATACCCACTCACACTTGGTTTCAAGTACAACCCCTAAATCCACATCTTCTAATGTTCAAAGTGCTTCGTCTCCTGCTCCTCCCACCGGTAAAACCTCTGAAGTGAACGTTGTTCAATCTACATCGACCGGTAAAAATAAATCAAAGAAGGGGAGAGGCAAGAATAAGGAGAGTAAAAATAATAATCCAAATGAGCAAACTAAAACCCCTCCTATTGACGATCGGGATAAGCGCAAACCATGTTACCCTTGCCTTATCTGTGGTGACGATCACTACACGAAGGATTGTCCTCGACGTGCCGAAGTTAATAAGTTCCTTCAAGGAACACCGAAACCCTCCATGCTGGCAGTCTTGTCCCAACCCTTCCCATCTCAGCAACAGGCCTCCTTAGTCATCCATGACCAACCGTATACTTCTACGACATCATACGTTTTGATGTGTACCGGTGATTCTATGAAAGACAACGTTGCACTTACCACTAGAGCAAAAGACTATACTCCATCTAAAGAGAAGGTTGACGATTTACCTCCTCCTTTGGTACAACCCTCTCCACCGACTCCACCCACCAACGGTCCTCTTCATCTCGAACGACCGAGCCTTGATACAGTTATACGACCACCCCCGAAAGGTGTCGTTAAGAAATCGGCATTCAATCCTCATGCTCGTGCAGCCCAGAACTATAGCATTGTCGAAGATCTGGCCCAAGCACCTTCAGYGATGTCTGCCCTTGAATTCCTTCAGTCTTTTCCCGCTCAACGAAGGGATCTGTTGAAAGCCATAGGTGGAATCGATCCTACAGATACGAATCTTATAGTCTTCGACTTGGAAGATCATATTCCAAGGTTACCCCCACAGCTTGTGTTTCATATACAAGTTGTGGTCGCCGACAAGAACATTTGTCGAACTGTTATTGACGAGGGTGCCTCTACGTGTGTAATGTCTTTTACTTGTTGGAAAGTCATTGTCTCTCCTCCTTTAAATGAATCACAAAATACTTTGAGATCCTTCAATGGCTTTGGTTTTAAGCCTTACGGTTTTCTTCCATCGTTTCCTGTTACTCTCGAAGGTAAGACAGTCCAAGTGGAAGTGGAAGTTTTCGATGCTCCCTTGGATTATAATCTTCTACTTGGTCGTAGCTGGGTAGATTCTATGCGTGTTGTTGTGTCAACACTTTTCCGTGTAGTCCGTTTTCCTCATCAAGGAAAGGTCATTACGGTTGATCAACTTGCCTTCTTTAATTTTGATACTCGCACGGGCAACGTGTCGTTTATAGCTAAAACCCCACCGGGTTACGAGAATGTTGGAGTCGGTCTTTTAAAAGACTCTTCGTTAATGGGTACTTTCCCCATACCACCACCACCCGATATTCCATGCCCGTCAGTTGCTTCTATTAATATGATCTCTACTATACCTCATGAACTTCCTGTGTCTGCTAACCCTTGGATAGTCCCTGATCTGGAGATCATGCTCGTTTCGGCGACATCATGTCGTTAAGTCCAGTCGAGTCTGCTTATCATGCGATTCACTCGACAATACCTTCTACACCCTCTATTGATGAGTTGTCTCCTGATAATTTCCGTGTCATCTTTCCCACTGACGAGATGATCATGTCTGTCATGGCTGACACACTGTGGGACGATGGGCATCATCGTTCCATAATGTTTCTGGAACAACACACTCTCGAGAATTACCAGCGGATTTCGACTTCGTCGACCGTTGTTGTCATATCGACTGTTCTCGGATCTACACGTGATGTGTTTGCGGAAGGGAACCTCAGTAATATTTCTCCCACGATACCCATTGATATTTCAATTAAACCTGGGATAGTTGAAAATGTTCATATTGGAGCTTCGTGTTCTCCCAAAGAAATTGTCACCTATACTGCCTTGTTCAAAGAATTTCATGACATCTTTGCATGGAGTTACGAAGAGATGCCAGGTATCGACCTGACTATTGTTGTGCATGAAATTAAGACATACCCCAGAGCTAAACTAGTACGGCAGCGCCTCCGTCCTGTCCATCCACGTAAACCGGCAGCTATCAAACTCGAAGTTGAAAAACTTCTTAAAGCCGGTTTTATTTATCCCGTGGCTCTGACAGAATGGGTTTCCAACCCTGTACCGATTGATAAGAAAGGTGGTAGTATACGTGTTTGTGTTGATTATCGGGATATTAACAAAGCCTATCCCAAGGACAACTTTCCAACCCCTTTCGTTGCCCAAATCGTCGATGACTGTGCTGGTAGTGAAATCTTTTCTCTTATGGATGGATTTTCTGGCTATAATCAAATTAACATCGCTCCTATGGACCAACATAAAACTGCTTTTATTTGTCCTTGGGGTACTTTCGCCTATAGAAAACTTCCCTTCAGTCTTAAGAATGCAGGTGCAACGTTTCAACGTGCTATGTCTTATGCGTTTCATGATATAAAGCATATCGTTCAACCTTATTTGGACGACTTGCCAGCTCATTCTTTACGTCGAGTCGATCACCCTAATCATCTCCGAGCAATTTTCATTCGTTGTCGGTTCTATCGCATTCGCCTGAATCCTCATAAATGTGTCTTTTGCATAGAGTCTGGCCATCTCCTCGGTTTCATTGTTTCACTTCAAGGGATCTGGGTAGATCCTATTAAGGTTGAGGCGATTCTTAATCTCCCTCCTCCGTCTTCATTACACCAGTTACAAAGTTTGTAGGGGAAAGAAAACTTTCTTCGTCATTTCATCCCTAATTACGCCGAGATTACTCGTGGTTTTACACATCTTCTAAAGAAAGGTTCAGAGTTTGTTTGGGATAAGGTTGCCAACAACGCTTTTGAAGCTTTGAATCTATCCCTCACAAAAGCTCCACTTCTTTTCCCTCCTGATTATAGTCGGGATTACTTTCTTTATCTAGTTGCTTCTGAGTACACTATCGGCATGGTTCTCATTCAGGAGGATGATGCACACAATGAACATGTTATATATTACTTGAGTCGAAGTCTCACTTCCACTGAAGTCAAGTACCAACATGTTGAAAAACTGGCTCTGGCTGTTGTTCAAGCGGTTCAACGTTTTTGTCATTATATTCTCTCCAGGAAAACTACAATGATTTCACATTGTAACCCCATGAAACATATTTTGACACGTCAATTGCTGGGGGGCAATTACTCTAAGTGGATTTTCATTATCCAGGAGTTCGACTTGGAATTCGATCGTGCCACGTTGAAGAAATCCTTAGTTTTTGCTGAGTTAATTTGTGATTTTCCCCACTCCGCCACGGAAAGTGTAGCAGTCGATTCGTTACCTGAAGAATCACTTTTCCTTATCAGTACTGACGATATTTGGTATGGAGATATCATTATATATCTCCAAACTCAAACTTTTCGGCCTGCTATGTCTAGCGCCGAACGTCGTCGTATCCGTTATCAAGCACGTCAATATATTATCCTCGGGGATACTCTTTACCGTTGGGGCATTGACTCTGTATTTCGGCGTTGTTTGACTTTTGACGAAGCCAAGAAAGCTTTGAATGACTGCCATTCAGGAGCATGTGGTGGTCATATGTATGGGTATGCTACTGCCCAGAAGATCTTACGTGCAGGATATTTTTGGCCTTCCTTATTCAATGACTGCATTACTGTTGTTCAGAAGTGTCATGCCTGCCAGACCTACACTCAAAAAATTTGGTCGCATCCTGCTCCCCTTCATCCTGTGGTCTCAGTTGGCCCTTTTGCAAAATGGGGCATTGACTTCATGACATGTCACCCTCACTCGGCCGAGGGGCATGGTTATATTATTGTAGTTGTTGATTATTTTACAAAGTGGGCCGAGGCGATGCCAACATTCGATAATACTGGAAAGACCGCAGCGTTATTTCTTTTCAACCATGTCATAGCTCGTTTTGGTGTTCCTCAGGCTATAGTTACCGATCATGGTAGTCATTTTAGGAATTTTATGATGTCTAAACTTACAGAAAAGTTGGGTCTTCGTCATGAATGCTCAACACCCTATTATCCGCAGGCTAATGGCCAAGTCGAAGCAATCAATAAGGTTCTCATAACTATGATTCGACGGATGATAGGAATTCATAAAACCAGCTAGCACACGATGTTGTTTTCAGCATTGTGGGCGTATCGGACATCTATTAAATCCTCTACAGGGTTTACACCTTTTTGATTAGTTTATGGCATGGAATCCATTCTACCAATATAATGTGAGATACCTTCTCTGAAGCTAGCTGTAGAACTCTTACCCAATACTTCTGCTGAAGAGGAACGTCTGTTGTATCTGATGCGATTAGACGAGACAAGCCGTGATGCCACTCTTGTAATAGAAGCCCAGAAGAAACGTGTTAAGGCACAGTATGACAAGCATGTCAAGCCTCGCGTCTTCTCTGAAGGAGATCTTGTTCTTCTGTATGAACAAGATAAGGATGTCTTAGGAGCTGGGAAATTCGAACCAATGTGGCGTGGTCCTTACATTGTTCGCAAAGTTTTGGAAAAAGGAGCGTATGAGCTGGTTGATTATGATGGTATACCTTTGAGTGAACCCAGGAATGGGTTGTACTTGAAGAAGTATTATGCATAAGTGATTCGTGCAGAAGTACTTGTATTTTTATGTATCATACTGTGTGTGTGTTACTTTAGTTTGCTTTTGACGTTATCTGGTCTCTGCCCTTACGTGACGTTGTGTTTGATTTCCAGATGTTAGAGTATTCGCTACCTTATATTGGCTTCGCTGATGGTGCTAGCCGTAGTACTCGAAACCTAGCTTCCGCTGCGTGGGCAATCTATGCCCCAACAAATGAGCTTATATCTTTACGAGGTGTATGTCTTGGCCGTGCAACCAACAACATTGCCAAGTATAGCGCCGTTATTGAATTATTCGTTGATGTTATCTTGCTTGGAATTCATCACTTGGTTGTGTGACGCGACTCGCAGCTTGTGGTACTACAGCTAAGTAATGTCTACTCTATTCGAAGTCCTACTTTATTACGAGTGTATTTGCGGATTCGCCTCTTGGAACGATATTTGATTACATTGAATATCAGCATATTCCTAGACATCTTAATACATTAACAGATGCATTGGATAATTATGTATTGGACAGACATTTGAACAATTTATAAATCAAACACATTACAATTCACACAATGTAAAGTAAACCGGTAGAATCCGTCTGTATATATATAACGGTCAAAAGAGTTTGTTTTTACAAAAGTTTGTCTGAAGACCAAAATATCAAAACTTGAAGCTCATAGATTCTACAAGGTGACGTCACGGATGACGTTCACGGTAACACACTACTGCCCTAGCTACTCTACGGAGCAGTCGACCCATAGCTGCAGAAACTCCTACAGTATGATGTTGATCGCGTCGTGGAATCTCTTCCAGAGTCATATCTGGAATGTCGGCTGTGAGGCCCTCTAAATTCTGCTGCACCGTTAGATAATCCTCGGCGTATTGTGGTACTGCTACTGCTGCCTCTCCTCGTCGCGGGATAGGAGAACTACCAGCAGGTCTATATGGTCAAACATCTGTGTTGTCAACAAACATTTTGTGTTAGTCTTTGGATAAATATATAAAACAAAAACATTTAATATGATAAAAATTCAAAAACATTTTAAAAGAGAAAATTTGTGTACTTCTTATCGAGGTCTCCCCACTGAGCATCTTCAGGTAGTTCTAGATCCGGATCTCCTCGGAAATCCAACCCGGCATAGGCATAGTCGTCTACCATCATCATCTGGTTCTGCAACCAGTCAAAGAAAATATCGTCATATTTGATGATTGGTCCTGCCACATGTCGGGCCATGAGCCTACACCATCGTAACATCCTCGGATCTCTAGGACCCGGAAGATCCCACTCAGCCTGTAGTCTGAACACAGGGAATCTCTCCAAGAAGAAGGACACTAACAACGATCCATATCCAAACTGCTTCAGATCTCCACGTCTGCACTTAGTCAGTTGTTTCTTGATATTACGCAATACAGCATCAGCCTAGTTAAATACCCGGGGCTCAGTACACTCGATGGCGTACTGGAAATAGCTCTGCAATGCCATATGTGGAGCGACACTTCCAGCCATCCGAGAAATGGTGAAGAGAATAGTGCGGAGAGTCAAGTCAGTTACTCCCCAAATTGCCACTTTCCCTTTCTTTCTTTCGGCCTCAAGTACGCAATACTGGTTGCAATATTCACTCATTTTTAAACCACCTGCTCTTCTTCCAGTCAAACTGACATAGGACCCACGCCTGGATAATCCGGTCAAGCAATATATGTCCTCGATGTCAATAGTCAATGTATGAGCTCCCACAATGAAAACTTGTTGGTCCGGATCCCACATTCGGACTAGGTATTCCAGTAATCGAACTTGGGCTCTCATGCCCGGGATACGGAAGTATTTTAAGAGACCACAGTCTCTTAGTGCAGCTATAGTGGGAGGATGGTTTTCAGCATTTGCGTTATCCTCCTCGTGCTCTCGTTCCCTCCACTCGAGAACCATGATTGTAGCTATTCCCCTGCATAAGAAACATACAAACATGGTTAATGATCTTTTTCATGAAATAAATTTTGTTTATTGGCTAAACGTTTCAAAATTTATTGAGTTTTGTGCTATTCGCAGGTGACATACTATGTACAGTGCGAACTTCTCGCAGGCAGCTTAAGGCCCACCTGCGAGAACGAATCATTCTCGCAGGTCCCGTATGGGCCACATGCGAGAATGCCTCCACGCTAATAGGGTTCAAAAAACTAATTTAAAACTGAACTTTTTACCAATGAAATCAAGTTTTTAAACCATGAACAGATCAGAAATGAAGAACTTACCAAGATGTTGCTGACGGCTCGTCAAATGGTCTCACGTAGCTCCCGAAAATCGACGCCGAATGTAGAGAGTAAAATGAGGGTTTTTGAAACTCAATGGTAAAAGTGTAAAATGATATGGTAAATTTGGTTATTCACTCATTTTAATTACTTTTTACTATATCAAATATGGGTTTTTATGTTTATTTATTATTTAAACCTAATCACTAATGTG
>ML776784.1:2165355-2207623 GCA_009831015.1 Picea engelmannii | reverse complement strand
ATAGATCCACAGTGTATTCAGGTGGCTATGCTATATTGTGACGGCATGGATCCACAGTGTATGATTGGTGGCCATGACCTTTGTTTATGATGTCATCAGTCTATGATCTGAGTATGGGAATGCCTACCTCAGAATTGGTATATATGATAGTCTGCAGATGCTTGGATGTTTGCAGGTTTCCGATTAGATGTGCTCTTGGTTCATGACACACACATCCAGCTTACAAAGTCTATCGACTGTCACTGGTTCCAATCTCAGACTTTGGGGGGCATTCTGTTATCCACAATTTTGGTTGTCATAATGATGTAATGATGATGGAAAAATCAAGCTCTTCACTAGAACATTTTCCTGAGAAAAGTTACCTTTGTCTGCTTCCAGAAATCATACTTTCAAGAGAGGTTCGCATGCTACTTATATATTTGCCTGCAAGAATGCCTTATTCTCGTAGGCTGCATTAAGCTGGGGTGCGAGGGGTTCGCACTGTACCTAACTATCAGGGTGCAAACATCTTCTAAAGGAAGAAAAAGATGAAGTTCTCGAGCCTTCTAGAAGGGAATCTTCCAGAAGGATGAGTTGGCATTCGAATGGTTATCTAAGTAATGGCTTTCCTGATATCTTGGGATCATTTCCTATCCAAGTAACTAATCCATTTTCTCTTATAAATTGAGAGGAATGCTCATGGAAAGGGTTAAGCAGCAAATTAGCAAGAGATTTATTGGAGAATTAGTGTAATATTGTATGAAGGACTGATGCTACAGCAGCTAGAGACACCAGCAAGGTTATCAGAAGTGGTTGATCTTCTTCATGCATGAGAAAGTGTGTGTGTCAGAGCTAGGATCCATCGAAAGGAGATCTACAGCATCAAGGCTCAGGTTGTAAGTCTTTCTTTCTATCAATTCAATACAGTAATATGTCCCTTTCCCATAAAGCCAATGTCACTTTATTACATAACTCCTTGATCATATGTATAGATTAGTTGTTGAATATATTGAATTGTCTTCACTTCGATTGGTTTGTACTGTCGTGGTCTTGACGGTGCAAGAGCATTGGAGTGAAATTGGTACAACAGAGACCCAAGGAAGCGTTCATAAGGTATGTATATGATCCTTGCCTCCTAGTTCATTCAATAGTATAAATCTAGGGAAAGAGTATTATTCTGTCCTGCTTTGTTCTAGATCCAGGTGGATCTAGGGAGATCGGTTCGTGTCCGTACTTACGGATTAATCCTGAAACAAAAGTTGTGAGACTACACAGATTGTCGAGGAGCATTGTCTTAGACAGAGACACAAAATTTGTTGGTCATTTCTGGAGAACACTATGGAAGAAATTGGAGACAGATTTGTCCTTCAGTTCAGCATATCAACCTCAAACAGATGGACAAACTAAGGTGGTAAACAAAAGTTTGAGGAATTTGTTGAGGATCTTAGTCACTGAGCACCACAGTCAGTGGGATCAGATTATGCCACAAGAAGAATTCACATACAACGATTCACCAAATAAGAGCACCGGAAAAAGTCCATTCTAGATAGTGTATGGAATGCACCCAAGGCGAATATCAGAGTTGATATATTTGGGACAGAATGAGTTCAGAAGTGCGAGAGAAGAATATTTTGCTGCAGAGATGCAGAAACTTCATGGTGAGATCAAGGAGCAGTTGCAGGATAGAAACAAGAAGTACAAAAATAGAGTTGATCAGCATAGGAGAGAGCTTCAATTTGAAGTGGGATATCATGTTTTAGCACACTTGAGGAAGGAGAGGTTCCCAAGGGGAACATATAAAAAACTGAAAATGAAAAAGATAGGACCATGCAAGATCCTCAAAAAATTTACAGCGAATGCTTACGAAATAGAGTTGCCAGACAATGTGGGAATATCACCCATTTTTAATGTTGCGGACATGTATCCTTACAGGGAAGATGAAACAGAAGAATCAAAAAATCATAAGTAAATCAGATGGGAGAAACAAATTCACATAGTAGAGAATCCATTGATGGAGAATATCATAGATTGGAGGATTGGCAAGAGGACCAGAAGGAAGACTTATTTATCAAAGATTCAATGTTATCTCTCCTGATCTTCTCTGAGTTAAACTTAACTCTGTCAATTCACTCCTTGCGGACAAATGTGAACTCCTTGCACGAGCTCTCAGAAGAGAAACAATTGGAACTTATTCTAACTCCACAGACTCATGTATTTAATCGTCAGATACATCAAAAGCACAAGAACAAGTAGAAACTAGAATTTAAATGAACAAGAAACATACCATTCATTCAGATAAACACAATGACAACAACACCAGACATTTGGGTCAAAGCTTCTATGTTCTATTCATTCAGATGGTAAAATACATAGATATAGGCATTCCTCCACTGCTCTTCAACAAACTTATACAACGTTCTCTAGCTCTCAAAAAAAATAGCTCTTCAGTTGTTCTTAACAACAACAACAACAACAACAACAACAACCAATGAACAAGAAAAAAAATTATATACATGAAGGGAGTTCTTGACGCTTCCCTCCTTCCTACCTACTTCTCTCCTATAACATTAATGAGAATTTACAAAACAGATCAGAGCCAAGCTCGATAACTATACAATACATCTATACATTAAAGAGATTACAATCTGAAAGGATCTTTTGGGGATGACCTTAGCCTCCATACATTAATTACATTTATTTTCATTAAATTCAAATTCAAAAAGGGTGTTATCTCCTTTGTAGGATCCAAATCAGCTTCATGCATGCACTGGATGATGTGTTTCTCTCCATCCTGTCCTCCTTTTAATGATGATGTATATGCTCCTGCATCATAGTCCTCTGGCCAAAAATTCATGGACTCTTGTACTGTCTTCCTTGCTTCTGGATCTCTGCTTCACTTACCCAGTTGACATCTTCTTTTGGATGGCCTTTCCACTTTACAACGTATTCAAAATAGTAGTACATAGGAAGCATAGAGCCATGGAAGGAGTGCATAGGCCAATTCATTCTCAGACTCACCATTCAGAGGAAGAACAATTAAGTTTTGTAGAGATTCCAAGGACGCAAGGAGTGCGTGCAAGTTTTTAAACCCTTGGAGGAACAAGCTCAAGAGAGATAGAAACCAGAAGTGTTAAGGAGGGATACTTAGGAATTTCCTAAGTCCAAACACTTTGTAGCATAGGAGGAGTGCAGAGAGGGTAGACAAAGGCTTCATATACCTCGGAAAGCTAATATCGGGAGGGGAAGTGATCGTGATCCTTTGAAGGGAAGAGTTCAAGAAGTGACAGTGAAGATCCCATGGGATATTGCCAAGGAGCTGGTGACTGTCAGATTTGAGGCAATTGTGCAAAGGATATCCATCAAGGTTCTTCGGCACTTAGTACATTTGGAGGTTTAAAGGAGTGAAAGGGAGATGGGATAGTTGAAGTCCCGAAGGAGAGAAGCGATCATGATCGTTCACCCACAGTCGACAGGTGTCAACAGATCCATGAGATTCAGAGGAAAGACACTTCAGGGAAGGGCTTGTGTAAAAGGAGGAAGAAACTTGAATCCCAAAGGTCGAAGTTCACCATAACCATCGATCATAGAAGGAACATGCGTGAATAGATCATTCTATTTGGAGGCAGATAACTTCGGGAGTAAGGGGAGAAGGGAACGTAGACCAGAGGTCGTTCGAAGCCGAAGACGAGGACTCACACTGACCACCTATTTAGGGATAAATCCCATGAGTTCGGGATATATCACTTCGGGAGTTTGGAAGGTAGAGTGGTTTCCAAGAATCCCAAAGCCTGAAGCTTAGCACCTTTTGGGTTAATTCCCAGGCCATAGCCTAAGGTCGTATGCGAAAAGGGGCCTAGCGGAGGGAGATAGCGCATGTCATTCAGATTTCTTTTAAAGGGGAAAGAGTGTCAGGAATGTGTCCGCGGGTTTCAAATAACCTTCACAGAGAGCTAAGGAGGGTCTGTGTAAACTAAAATTGGGGTTCAACAAGAGCCTAAGAGTCTATCTGACTCCGAAATTGATCGATCCTTGACCGGGAGGTCGAGCAGACCCTGGGAGAGGCAGGGGGTTTGCATCAAATTGGTTATATTAATAGCATGAAATATTATTGAAAATTGTACATGATATTTGTTATGATTATTGCAGATGTTGCTAACAAGTTTCTTGAGTGACAAGAAACTTATGGGGCATTGGCACGAGATCTTCAACAAGACTCCAGACTAAATCAAGAAGTAATTATAAATTGATGAAAGTGGTTTATGAATTTGAATTAATTTTTACTGAAAAGAGATTGTGTTAGTGGATGCAGGAACGGGGATTATGCTTGTCGATCCAACTCACAAAGGAGTAACGGGGTTGTATAGAAGCCATACCAGTACCATAGGGAGAGGTGGGACAACATCCTTGATTCCACCTACTAGCACTCCCACCGTGGTCGTAGTTGAAAAGTGTGTGGCACTTTTCCTCAAGAGGTTGCACGATGTCATGAGGCAAGATCGTGAACTCGATCACTCACGAGGTATACTGAGGGGTGCGCAATAAGGTGAAGGTATTATTCCTCAGCGTCCAATAGTCTTGCAAAATAGGGCAACAACAAAGGTAATAAGATCTCTACAGGTTGCTCCATCTTCCCAATACTCAAAGTGGAATTCTTGAAGGACATGATGCATGGCACCCTTGGAGTACGCAAGTATGTCCTGAAGAGCAAGATGAGCATGGCACCATTGGTGTTATTATAAAAACTGAAACGATTATGGAAAAGTAAAATGACAATTAAATTAAGGGTAAGGTATCAGTAAAAATATTTAGAGATGTACTTAGAAAATTTGTTAAAATTAATTATGCTTAGGAAAAGGGTAAAAATGTATTTAAAATTTTAGATGTGATTATCTAGTAAATTTTGGCATAAAGGTGAAAATTGAATTTTATAAAATAGTAGGAAATGTAAGTTGAGAAAATATGTGCATGTCATAAATAAATTAATTGAATTAATAAGAAAGATGAATTTCTTGAGAACTAATTGAAATAAGGGGGTAAAGGTGAAGGGTCCTAATTCAATTTAATCGACAAGCTAAAATAAAGGTGGGCTATTTGATTTAAGTGAACAACCATTCAAGTTAACAAGATAGTAAAATATATTCACTTGATATTGAGTGAGGACATCTAGGGAACACTTGGGAGAAAATTAAGGAGAATCAAGAGTTGGGTGAAGGAAAATGATTTTAACAAATTAATAATTAACATTTTCTAGAGCAAACTTGTATATGAGTGACACTTGGTTGGGTGAATACGCAAATTAACAAAAATTCTAAAATTCTAGACTTTGCACGTGGGCATTGTTGGACATATTGTCATTGAGGTGTTGTCATTGATGTCAACAGTCGATGTCATTATGATGTGATGATGAGTTTTTACGAACAAAATGCAGTGAAATCTATCTAAATCTCAAGAGAGACAACATATTAAATTTCACGAGATCAACGCAGATACAGAAACACCATCGGGATCAAATTCCCAACAGAGCAATGATCTTGATCAGTTAGAATCCAAGTACAAAACCAAAATATCATAATGGAAATCATATTGCAATGATATAAACAACATGCAGAGGAATCTACCAAAAATATCAGAAGGGAAAGTGCATTACAGAAATGCAATCAGGAGTGAAATCCCCATAGTAAAACTACAGAAGAATCGAGGGAGAATCATGTCCATTGATGTAGATTTCAGGACAAACCTAGACCGTAATATCTAGGAGTTACACAGGAGGACCTTCAAATCAAACATCAAATTAAGTCTTGACCATCAAATCTCAGTAAGGGCAGATCAACGATGAAGAACCATTGGGGGATGAAAGGGTTGAGTTAACAATTGCACAAACTTTGTTTCTGAAATCATCCATGATCGTTGATCTACTACATGAGCATTCTCGACCATTAGATGAAGTCAAGTTTCTCGATTTTTACTTGAGGAATCTCACTTCGAGAGAGTTGAGAATTGGGAAACGAACAACCCAAAGTCTCGAAGGCTGAAATAAATCTAGACCATTGATCTAGAACTAATCATAGTAGTTGGATCCAGGAGGAGGACATGTACCATGTCAGGAGATCTGCGTCATCAAGGACACGTGGCGCAATCAAATGGTGACAAGTTTCTAGTTCCATTTGGCATTTTAGGTTACTTAATTCACGAATCTAGTGACATGTGGAAGCCACTCAGCCAGTGCCAAGTCAGTAGTGACGTCAGCAAGTTAGGTCACTCTGGGATTTAGTCCTTCGGGGGAAACCAACAACTACTCAAAGCATCGAAGGTCGAAGTCAATAATGCCCGTTGATATAAGATCCTCTAGGATGAATCATGATCATTATATCAAAACATGACGTAATCTCTCCCATGTTGACCACTTCAACGCTGACCAACTCCGGTGGAAATTGGAACAACGATTACCTAGACCTCTGAACCTATGAAGTATCGAAGTTTTGAAGTAAACGAGAACCGTTCATCTCCACCTTTGATTAAGTCACAGTCATTGGATTAAGAAGTGGAAGGATAAAGTAAGGATTGAAGCTAGACCATTGATTTGGTTCTAGGATTCATGCTAACCATTGGATCAATCCCTGTGAGAAGTGAACGAGAATCATCCACTCAATGGCAGATCAAGTCATGGACTTTGATTTGTTTTAATCCTATGGACAAGTGAAAATCATTCATCTATGGAATAAAAAATATCGATCGTCCAATATACTTCAGCGAAAACTACTCTGGAAGATTGGATGAGAGAGAAATCGCCCGAAGTCTGAAGTACCAGAGGACTAGGTTTCAGCCCCCGGTCATGGGTTACGAACATATAAGCCATGAGGCATTGGATAGATCGCTTAATTAATAATCCTGTGGTTTTGTGATATTGGTAAAATGTAAATGGATTGAAGGAAGCGCCTCTGCAGGATTCGATTTCTACAACATTTGCAGAGACATAGAATCGAGTTAAAGAAACTGATCCATACATGTGATCGATTTAAAAGAAATCTCACTGAATTAACAGCCTACACATTGATGTTTGAATAATAAGAGAGATTATTGTTAATTTAAGATGAAGAGGTGTGATGGTCCAAATAAAGGGACACAATGCTTCAAATCTCACACCATTTGGAAGAGTATATAAACAAGAAATAATGGTGAGAATAAAGTGTCTTTGTAATCCAGATAAAAAGATCAAAATGACAGCAGAGTCCAAGAAGAAGAAGTGATGATTCTTATGAAGTGAGGGTGGAAGGGAGGAGCATAGAAGGAAGGGAGTTGGTTCTTCCTAGGGTTGGTGCCCTAAATACAAGGGATTTGGTGCTTCCCAGGGTTGGTTCCCTAAAGAAACAAGGGAGTTGGTGCTTCCTAGGGTTGGTGCCTTGAAGAAGGGGATTTGTGTCTCCTATAGTAGGTGATCTAAAAGCATTATTGTCCTTCACTATTCTCCATAAAATCCTTGTAATTCCTATTAATTATATTTATATAATTGATTTTACAAACAAGTCTAGTGTTGATCTATTGTGGTAATTAACAAAATATAAAAGTAACTGCTAATTGTTGTAAAAGAGTAATACTGATTTGATAAAATAAAGAAGCTCTTATACCAATTGATAAAACAAAGAATCTCTTATACTAATTGATAAAATATGCATAATAACAACAAGATGACGGAAAAGGGACACTAGCCAACTCTCAATGTATTCACACCAATGGTACATATTTATAGTACAATGAGTGATGCCACCTCATATAGAGAGATTTTCTCTAGATCCTAAAATCATGCATGATGACTAGGCTAGGCAATCTTAATTAACTCATTAGTCATCACTTGAGGATATATTACTAATATCCTATATGAATAATACAAATATAGGTGACAATTTAGACTAGTGATTGGTTAAGGTAAGCCATAGGCTTACATTCCCCCCTCAATCACAAGTTCGATCAATAATACCAACAATAAAGCATAAACTGGTATCAATTCCAAGTCTTCGTACTGAAACTCCTAAGCCGAGCCTCAATGAAGAACTGCCTGAAAAACTGCCAATCGGGATGTTGAATGGTTCATCTGAAATGAACTGGAAAAGAGATAAGATATGGAAGTGAACAACTGCAATATCTGAACATTCCCTGATTGCTTGACAATTCGATTATTTTGCCAAGTATTTGAGCTAGAAGAATCTGATGTCTTCTGCTAATTGGTGAACATGTAGTAGCACCACTCTACTATCAGTGTATTACTGAAAGTGCTCTCTAAATCTATGGTTTGAGATAACCACTGACCAATTGATACCATGTATCTGATGGTTTTTGGATAATCACTAACCAATTTTGACACTTTTAGGTATCCAACAACATCTCAATGTATCATGTGTATGATTCATTTGCAATTCATTGAACCATAATCCTGCCAAAGTCTGTCATCTCTGGAAAATCTCACTATGTAATCATGTGAGCCAGGATGCATGCAATTTGTTCACTTAATGTAAACTCCAATCTGATGAGAGTGAACCAAGAGAAGTGAATCATATTCTAGTATGACACATCCCTGAAAATGGCTGACAACTCAATCAAATGACAAGATGCAATGCAGAAGGATCCTCTTGTCCTTTGTTAGGTTGAATGACCATCTATGTGAACCAAACATCCACATCATTTCTCTCAAAATCAAAATCAACATCTCAATTATGTATGATTCAACTTAAACTTATTGAACCATAATTCTTCTAAATTTTGTCATCTACAGACCGTAGTTTCCCATTTGGAAAATTTTATGCCCATCTTGCATACTTGTTGTTGAAACTTTCGGTTTGACAGCCATCTTCAATTCCCCCCTTTGTCAATTGAAAGGAGAGACCACAAGAGGTTTCATGAACCATCGTCACTGGAATTTCGAACTCCCCCCCTTAAGGCGCATGAGAGTTTCATCATTGTACTCCCCCCTTCTAGGCTCAAGAGAGTACCATACTTGTTCCATTTGAGTACAACACAAAGTGGGCATGCGGAAAAAAACACATGTTATCTCATCCCGTGAGGGCCATGCTCGAAAGCTACGCCATAAGGGGACCACTTATGTGAGGTACAAAAATGTTATATGCTGCAAGATTAGTCTTTACTCGAGATTGAATTCTACGATAAGACTTATATAATTGCTTGGTTGTTTATGACCACTGCCAAGGATCAATCCACTCATAATGAATCTTCAATCTTGCAGGTTTCTTCAGTCTTGAAGATCTATCTGAAGAATGGTTATGCTTGCCACGATGCTGGCAAGGATGGAGATCAAAACATTAATTCTCCTTGTGACCAACTCAATTGCAATGTTGGCATTTATCATTCTGATGTTGAATTGGAACAGGTGAAGTTGAGACTTCTTGAAGGAATCCATCACTTTGGAACTTGATTGGTCTGGAATAATCGAGAATATGAAAGTTAACTTCCTTGTCATATCCAAGTCATGTTCTATTCTTGTTGTATATGATTTATTCCCAAGGTCTGATGATGGGCTTGGAAAGAGTATTTTGACCATGTTTCTTTAAAAACTGTGGAAGTATATTTACTATATGTTGTTGCAACATTGAAAGGTTTTCTTCACTAAACTCAAAAGAAAACTATTGAAATGTAGGTTCATGAATAGATTCATCTTTGTCTGCATCTGTAATTGTCTTGTTGAGGTGCTCCTTCACTGATTGTTGATCAAAAACATCATCATCATCATAGAGAGGATTGTGGTGAACAAAAACTAGTTCAGAACACTTCAGTGGTTGTTGATTTTTGAGATCTATCAACTCATCATTCAATAGCCAGGATAGAGATTGAAGAAGTATAACTTTATCTTTAGTCACTTGCAAACAAGTTTTCACTGATTGAAGAGTTTCTTTGTTCAATATCATTGTGTTGTCTTCAGTGGTGTTTCTTAGAGTGTTCATTAACTCTAATAATTCTAGATTTTGAATCATTTCAAAAACACTAAATGAGGTCTCCTTCTGTAGGTAGATCTTGATTACAATTTGACTTGATAGAAGAAGGCTTATTTGAAATTCGCTCACTTGAATCGTTCACTTGAACTTCACGCTTTCTTGTACTCACTCACTTGAACTTTTCTTGTTTTCTTCCAAGAAGTTGAGGGTGTCGGATATTGCCGAAAATGCACCCAAAAACTTGATTACAATAATTTGAGTTAAACTACTCAACCTTGTCAATTTCGACTCAAAATGACAATAGACTCTTGGGTGTTGGGCTCAATCGAGAATGCACCCAATTACAAAGAAATTTAACTTGATTTGAAAGATACAAGTAAACTTACAAATACATTATTGCAAGCACAAATCAACCTGATCAATTAATCTTACAACAAACATTGTTTGCAAGTTACAATTTAACTTCAAATTCTCCATGATGTGTTGAGTTTGAAAACTTTGATTTGTCCATTAATGGTGTGGTTGACGACTCGAATGCTTTTTGCTTCTTGATTATTTGCGCTTGATTGTGCATGTACTTTCTTGACATTAATTGTGTGTGTGTTTTTTCCACGCAGGAATTTCAGTTGTAATGTGTGAAAGCCTGTTCAATCATCGATCTAGGCATACAATGATCGGTCTCTAATACAATAATGTTGGGTTTTATTCCTCATACAATTGCCTCTAACACAAGTTCAAATTTTCTACTATCAATGGAAGATTAAATCATTGTCACACATTTCAACAACCCTGATCTAGTACATATGCCATTCGATGCTCAATGAATTATCTAATTCATGCTTTGAGATGGTAAAAAAAAACTCAGAAAAGAACGGAGTATTGTTATTTTTATGAGCAGAGAACCTCTCTCTCAAAGAAATTCTAGATTTATGCAGGCATTTGTAATTCCCAATTCACACGAAAATTGGGATTCCTCCATTATAAATACATAGAACATTCATATAAACAGCATGACATGAAAACTTATCTCTTGAATTGTTCATTGTAGGTACTGGATTGTTGTCTTTAACTTGGGAAAATGTCTTGCATCATTCCTCCATACGGTTCCATCACTCTCCTTGAAAAATAAATCCATACTAAAAACATATATGGTCTGTGTTACAGTCCTCAATACAGTCCATGATACAGTCCTTGATATGGTCCTCGATATGGTCCTCGATATATTCCGTGATACGATCCTCAATTAAACAAAACTGCACTCATTATCGTTGCTCTTCCTTCACAATTTCCACCATGGCTCTGATACCAATTGATAAAACAAAGAATCTTTGATACCAATTGATAAAACAAATAAGCTTTGATACTAATTGATAAAATATGCATAATAACAACAAGATGACGGAAAAGTCACACTAGCCAACTCTCAATGTATTCACACCAATGGTACATATTTATAGTACAATGGGTGATGCCACCTCATATAGAGAGATTTTCTCTAGATCTTAAAATCATGCATGATGGCTAGGCTAGGCAATCTTAACTAACTCATTAGTCATCACTTGAGGATATATTTCTAATATCCTAAATGAATAATACAAATATAGGTGACAATTTAGACTTAGTGATTGGTTAAGGTAAGCCATAGGATAACATGATTCATCCCCCCCCCCCCCTCTCAGTGTCAAGTGTACATTTCAACAATTGGTATCAGAGCGGGTGCCTTCAAAATAGTTTAAACAATTGAGAGGTAGATCCTAAAGATGGATCAACAAGAGGGAATGTCTAACAACAAAACACCATTGTTCAATGGAGGTGGCTATGATTTATGGAAAATAAGAATGAAAAAATTCTTGTTGGCTCTTTCTTTTGATATCTGGCAATCTGTTGTAGATGGTTACATTGCACCAACTACTCCACCCAAAGATGTTGCAGGAAAGAAAATATACAATGACAACTCAAGAGCAGTTAATGCAATTCTAGGAGGGTTGACAAATTCTATATGTGTGAAGGTTATGCATTGTAAGTCACCCAAAGAAATCTGGGATAAATTGTAGGTTGTATATGAAGGGGATAGCAAAGTTAGGGAAGCCAAACTACAGACTTATAGAACTCAGTTTGAAAATCTGAAAATGAAAGAAGAAGAGAACATTGTTGAATACCTTCATAGGGTAGATGAAGTGGTTAATTCAATCAGAGTAGCAAGAGAATAACTTACAGATAAACCTATTGTGAAAAAGATACTTGGGTCATTACCTATGAGATATGATGCAAAGATATCTACAATTGAAGATAGGCCCGATCTTGACACACTCACAGTTGATCAACTTCATGGAATTTTTATAGCATATGAAATGATAACAGGAAATGACAAATCATCAAAAAGAGAAACACCCTTTAAAGCATCTAAAACAAAGATGAGGTAGGAGCAAAAGACCAATGATAAGTTATCAGATATATCTGATGAGGAAACTGCCAACTTCATAAAGAAACTCAAGAAAGGGACAAGGAAATATAAAGGAAAGATTCCCCTAATATGTTTCAATTGTGGAAAAATTGGACACTTCACCAATAAATGTCCCCATCCTAAGAAGGAGGAAAGTGATGACGAAGGAACCTTCAAAAATTAGAATAAAAGCAACACTAATAATAAAAAGAAGTTCTACAAGAAAAAGAAAATGTTCTTTACCCAAGAAGACAATAGTTCATCAGAATAAAATGAAGAACACGAACTAGAGCTCCTATTTATGGGAATAAAAACTCAAAATGATACACATTCAGAAGATGAATAAGAAGTGAACTTCGAAGAGGAAATCCTTAGTCTAATTGAAGAACTAAATAAAACAAAAAAACAAAATATGGTACTAAGGGAAGAGCTTCTAGAGATTAAAGAAGCTACTAAATCAAGAGAGAATGAAGTTTCTAAAACCATCAAAGATTCAGAACAGAACATAAGTGATTTGAAGTCCCAACTCCTGGAAGTTAATAAAATTGAAGAAGTCATTTTACAACAACTTAATGATAAAAAAAAACAAGTACGTGAGAAACTAGAGGCGGAGATTAAGTTGCTAAAAAGTGAAATTGAGAAAGAAAATAAGGGATCACAATTTGAAAATAGTTCAAAGATCTTGGATGAAATTCTCAGTATTCAAAGGTCACCAAACAACAAGACTGGTTTGGGATATACTCAAGACTCGACTTCTACATCACAAGGAATTGTCAAGAAACCAATCAGTTACGCGGACGCTTTGAAAAACTCATTAAGAAAAGAAGATAAGAAGGAAAAGATGATACCATTGAAAACTGTTACACATAAACAAAAATCAATACTCCCTACTAGACTAAAAGATGACGATAAAAATACAATCATCAGAAGGAATACCCCTAAATATCTATTTATTGGATATTGTTACTCCTGCAATAATTTTGGACATAAGGCAGTACACTGCAAAGCTTATGGGAAATACAATCATAGAAATGTCCAAAGATATAAGAACAATAAGTACAATACAAAGAAGAGAAACTATAACTCATTTTCTCCTTTGGAAGACTTCAATAGTGAATGAAAAAAATGCAACAACTATGGTCATAAAACCAATGAATGTAGATTGCCGAAATATGATAAAAAGACAAATATTTCCCATAATAAAAAAGAATGGAAGAAAAAGCAAACAAATTGCAATGTAGCCTTATATGCAAGAAATCAAGGATGTAAATGGTATATAGACAGTGGATGTTCCAAACACATGACTAGAGATCAAAGTAAATTTCTCAAGTTAAATAAGAAAGGAAAAGGAAAAGTAACTTTTGGAGATAACATGTCAGCCAAGAACCATGAAAAGGCATTGTTAGTTTAGAAAATAATAAAACCAAAGAAGAAGATGTACTTCTGGTAGAAAATCTCAAACTAAATCTCCTAAGTGTAATCCAAACATGTGATAAGGGTCACATACATACTTTTGATTCTCAGAAATGTGAGATCAGAAAAAAGGACACTGGAAAGCTAGTGACAATTGCACCAAGAAAATCTAGCAATGTGTACATCCTTAATATAGATGAAGAAGAAAAATGGTGTTTAATCCAATTAGATGAAAGTTGGCTATGGCATAGAAGGTTGGTACATTTAAGCTTTGACAACTTGATCAAATCCAATGAGAAGACGACAGTTAGGGACCTGCCAAAAGTGATTAAGCCTTTAGATTCTATTTGTAAACATTGTCAAATAGGAAACGAAACAAGAGTTAGGTTCAAAACAAAAGAGCATTCCACAACAAAACCATTAGAGCTTATTCACACAGATCTATGTGGACCAACCAGAACCAAAAGTACTTATGGTGAACAATATTTTATGTTGATTGTTGATGATTACACAAGATTGACCTGGGTATTGTTTCTAAAATAAAAATCAGAAGCCTTTGAGAAATTTAAAACATACAAAGCCTTTGTAGAAAATGAAACAGATCTAAAAATTAAATGTTTGAGATCAGACAATGGAGGATAATTCATCTCTAAAGATTTCATTCAATTCTGTGAAAATCATGGTATCAAAAGACAGGTTTCAGCTCTCAGGACTCCTCAATAGAATGGAGTGGTAGAAAGGAAAAATAGAACAGTTCAAGAAGTTGCAAGAACCATGCTAAATGAATCCAAGCTTCCGAACAAATTCTAGAGAGATGCAATCTACATAGCAATCCACGTAATTAATAGATCTCAGTTGAGACCCAACCATGACAAAACCCCTTATGAATTATGGTTTGGAAGGCCAACATGTGTAAAACACTTTAGAACTTTTGGAAGTAAATGTAAAATGATGAAGATAACCTAGGAAAGTGTGATCCAAGATATGATGAAGGAATATTCTTAGGATATTCATCTAATAAGAAATCATATAGATGTTATAATCTTAGACTACTAAATATAGTGTAAAGTGCCAATATAAAGATAGATGATCTAAAAAAGAGCATATACCAAGGAATTGATAAAAAAAATCCCAACAAGAAGATTATGATATAGAATCTCAGCAGGAAGTTGATGATGTAGAATCTCAGCAAGAAATGATAATAATGAAACAAAGGAAAATGAACCACAAATTGATGAACAAGACAATGAAGAAATGCCCTTGCCAAGAGCTCCATCAAAAAGAGTTCAAAAGAATCATCTTGAAAGCTAGATTATTTGACATAAAAGTGCAGGAGTGGAAACAAGAAGGAAACTTGCTTTTGACTCAGAACCAGCAATGTTATCACTAATAGAACCTAAGTCAGTTAAAGAAGCTGTCAAAAGTAAAGATTGGATAAAATCAATGAATGAAGAACTAGACCAAATAGAGAAGAATCATACTTGGGAATTAGTTCCAAGACCTAAGGACAAGAATGTGATAGGAACCAAGTGGATCTTCAAAAATAAACTAAATAAAAATGGAGAAATTATAAAAAAACAAAGACAAATTAGTGTGCAAAGGATATTCCCAAGTGGAAGGCATTGATTTTGAAAAGGCTTTTGCTCCAGTAGCAAGACTTGAGGCCATCAGAATGTTCTTGGCATTTGCATGCTTCGAAAATTTTAAAATCTATCAAATGGATGTCAATTCAGATTTCTTTAATGGAACACTAGAAGAAGAAGTCTATGTTGAGAAACTAGAAGGATTCATGTTATCAGGAAATCAGGACTATGTGTGCAAGTTGAAAAAGGCCTTGTATGGTCTTAAACAAGTCCCTAGAGCATGCTTCTCTAGGCTTGATCAATACCTACAAAAACAAGGATATAAGAGAGGGACTATTGACAACAACCTATACATCAAAATTGAGGATCAAAATATGATTGTTGTGGTGGTATATGTATCTAACACCATATTTGGGAGTAATCTCACTACACTAAGAAGAAAATTTGCAACCAAAATGCAAGAAGAGTTTGAAATGTCTATGCTGGGAGAACTGTCATTTTTCTTAGGTTTACAAGTAAATCAAATAGAAAATGGAATATTTGTTTCCCAAACCAAATATATCAAGGAAATGCTGAATAAATTTCAAATGGAAGACAATAAACCTATGAGTACTCCCGTCATCACTAGATGTAAACTAATCCTAGAAGATGACTCACCAAAAGTGGACCAAATGATGTATAGATCAATGGTTGGAAGTTTTCTCTATTCAACAACAACCAGACCTGAGATCATGCAGGTTGTAGGACTCGTGGGGAGATTTCAATATGCACCTAAAGAAACTCACTTAAAAGAAGTAAAAATAATATTCAGATACCTTCAAGGCACCCTAGAACTTGGATTATGGTATCCAAAAGATAAAGACCTCAATCTAACTGCATATACTGATGCAGATTGGGTCGGTAGCATAGATGATAGGAAAAGTACCAGTGGAAGAGAATTTTTCTTAGGAAAAAGTCTGGTAGCATGGTTAAGCAAGAAACAATCATTCACATCACTCTCTACAACAGAGGCAGAATGCCTTGTTGTTGCACACAAGTTCTTTGGATGAAGCAAACTTTAGAAGACCTACAAATAAGTTATGATAATCCCATTACTATTAACTGTGATAACAATAGTGCCATAAGTATCTATAAAAATCCATTCATGCATTCTAAAACCAAACACATCCCAATTAGATACCATTTCCTAAGAGATCAGGTTACTCAAAAAATAGTTAAAATAGTGTATGTAGACACCAAAGAGCAGATTGCGGACATTTTCACAAAACCCTTTCCCAAGAATACTTTTGAAAATCTTTGACAAAAATTAGGAGTAATTCAAAAACCTCATTAAAAACCATAAAAATGTATCATAAGGAGAACATGCTCAAGGGGAGCTAAGAAATATCCCTTCTGCCATTGTTGTCAAAGGGGGAGGAAATTGATAAGGGCAGAAATTTCAAAAAGAAAAGGTTGCCATCAATGCCAAGGGGGAAGATTGTTGGACATATTGTCATTGAGGTGTTGTCATTGATGTAAAAAGACAATGTCATTATGATGTGATGATGAGTTGGTATGAACAAAATGCAGTGAAATCTGTCTAAAGCTCAAGAGAGACAACATATTAAATTTCACAAGATCAACATAGATGCAGAAACACCATCAGGATTGAATTCCCAACAGATCAATGATCTTGATCATTTAGAGTCCAAGTACAAAACCAAAATCTCAGAAGGGAAAGCGCATTGCAATGATATAAACAACATGCAGAGGAATCTACCAAAAATCTTAGAAGGGAAAGCACATTACAGAAACGCGATCAGGA
This sequence comes from Picea engelmannii, assembly GCA_009831015.1. Lineage (NCBI taxonomy): Eukaryota > Viridiplantae > Streptophyta > Pinopsida > Pinales > Pinaceae > Picea > Picea engelmannii. The sequence continues at coordinate 2,190,460 of ML776784.1, read as the reverse complement.
GTGAAATCCCCACAGTAAACTACAGAAGAATCGAGGGACAATCTTGTCCATTGATGTAGATTTCAGGACAAACCTGGACCATCAAATATAGGAGTTACAGAGGAGGACCTTCGAATCAAACATCTGATTAAGTCTTGAGCGCCAAATCTCAGTAAGGGCAGATCAACAACGGAGAACCATTACGGGATGCAAGGGTTGAATTAATGATTGTGCAAACTTCAGTTATGAAATCATCCATGATCGTTGATCTACTATGGGAGCATTCTCAATCGTTAGATGAAATCAATTTGCTCGAGTTTTACTCAGGGAATCTCACTTCAGGATAATTGAGAATTGGGAAATGGACAACCCAAAGTCCCGAAGGCCGAAATAAATCTAGACCGTTGATCTAGAACTGATCACAGTTGTTAGATCCATGATGAGGACATGTACCACATTAGGAGATCCGCATCATCAAGGACACGTGGTGCAATCATATGGTGACAAGTATCTAGATCCATTTGGCATTTTAAGTTATGTAAGTAACAAGAGGCCTTGGGGAAGAAGAGTACCCTTCGGCGTTGGAAGGGAGGTATCTGGTGAGTCAAATAAGTAATCAACAAGTTTCGGCGAGGATTTACGCAATGTGCGAACTTGACATAGCAATCAAGATTAAACACAAAGCTCTGACAAGCAATTCAATTTCCTTTGATGATGATACATGCTAATAATTCTACATCTTACTTTTATATGCTTGATAATCAATTATCATGATGGATTATGGAGTACTTATTTATATCATTGAATCGTTTGTAAATATTATGAATGTGTACAAAAGTCTCAATTTATATGGAATCATGAAGATTGCATTGTTACATTAATGCTTCACCATTGTTAATCTAGCGTGCAAAATTGTAAATGGTACTATGGGCTTGCATTGTGTGAAAAGGGTAAAGTCAATCTGTATTAAGATCGGTCATATCCTAGTTACCTTCCATTAAAAATCCTCATATACCATGTTCATCAAACCCTACTCTGTTTTATGTATAGACATTAAAATTCAACAAACATGTATATACTAATAGGTATAGGAATCGACTCTAACTCGATTTTTATTTTAATCATTTATTCCTTTGATCATTGTTATTTATCCTCTGCAAATTATTTCATTACTATGGTCCCATTTTCTTATTGAATGTCAAAAACATTTTGTTAGAGTTTATTGCTTTAGGTTGTATATAGTATGGAAATTTTAACTCTATCAATGGACCGTTATTAAAATACTTTTAGATTTACCCCTCAAGGAACATTATCCCCTTCAATATTGACAGAAAGGTCGTGTTATTGCACAATTTGTACATTCATAGAAGAAAAGGTTAAAGGAGAGAAAATTGGCACAACTAGAGACTATCCTATCACTCTCACCTCAATAGGATGTCTCTTTTTGTTCAGGGTGGTAGGCCTAGAGGAGACGTTCGCGGTGACCTGGGGGTTTGATAAGGCAAAGTCAAAGTGGCTAGATAAATATCCCCTCTCACAAGTCACCACTGATCAGAAATTTCAGTTTTATAACCAATGAAAGATAATATGTCAAAGTGTACCTACCCGGAACAAAGCAAGAAGAAACTATATATATTTGCAAGTGCACTTGTTGCTTAGCACTCCATAAAACCATAGACTTTCTCAATAAAAGAAATTGGTTGATAATAATGAAGTAAACAAAAAATTATAACAAAAATATTTATAAGGCAATACTTCACATTAAATTCCTTGCAATAGCTTAAAAAATGACTAAGAATAATTAACCATTGCAATCATAATACTAGAATTTATTGGAAACAAACAAGACAATGTATAAATCAGGCTTTTCAACTGCTTTTAGAAGATTTTAATGCTGCAATTAATGGTTGTATCTTACTTTAGTAACAACAACAATATTTTTAGTAGCTCAAGCTATTCTAGGGTTAGAAAATGTTAGTAGGTTGCTTGAGGTAAAAGATTTGAGGGTTGGTTTCATCAATCAAACAAATTTAAGGTCTAAATCAGTGCCTTTTAGGGCTAATGGGGTCACTTGAAGTAGCAAAACTTGAAGGAAACAAATGATAATGTAAGAGCTAAGGACCAAGAAGGATGATGATTGAGGTGTTGGTAACCTAAGGCCTCAATCAACAAGCCTCAGAAGGAAAGCGGCTACTAGGAAGTAGGTAATCCTAGGCCCTAGTGGTCTTCCTTCTTCTTTAGATCAAGCTTGAAACAATTAATGGCTTGATGGCGCAAATGACACTAGAATTCTGCAATGGTAGGGCTCTAGTACAATGATTCAAAGGTAGGATTTTGTGCACAATCTAGTTGGTGAAAATTTGTTAAGACAAGGACAATAACATGTGCTTGTTCTCCTAGGGTTTCAAACTAGCAATTTCATAATATTGGAATAAATGCAAAGTAAATGTACCATGACCATTCAAAGAAAAGAAGGATTGCAAAAATTCACTTACATCCACCAAGAATAATCTAGTAATAAGCCTAGTTGAAGATTTTCCACCAAGAAAAATGCCAAGAAACACCAAATTAAGCCTCCTCCAAGAAGTGTGCCTAAAATTTCAGCCAATAAAACCTAAGGAGGGCGCAAATTTCAGACCTCACTTGTTTGAGTGAAATATGATGAAAAATAAGAGTGATTTTCCCCTTATTTATATAGTTACAGCGACCAGAATTAGGTCAAAAAGGTTGACATGGCCTGTTACACATAATATCCAGACATTAAATGTCATAATTAAACCCTAAAACAAGTTGTAAAGGTGACATCATGCCTTTTTAGGGTGACGTTGGGCCCTTTTTTGGAAACGTTGGTCTCCTGGAGAAAAATGTTAAGCCTCATTGGGCCTCAGGATCCTGCCACACGTGTCACTTAGCACACAACTGCCTCCAAAACATCCAAAAAAATGGGTGATGTCATGGGTGACCTGGGTGACATCATGGGCCTTCCAAGGCCTACATCATGGTGAAAAGGGCACAACCCCCTAGTTCCAGGCCTGCCAGGCTGCCCCTGGTGAAACGTCCTCCTCTCTCTCTGTGCAATCCTCTGATCTACCTCTACCCCTAGCTGGGGTCTCATCATCCATCTAGTGGGATCTTAGCCCTATGGAGATATGAACTAATCATCTCCCCATATGTACCTATCCATCAGGTGTGGCCCTACAACATCAACAAATACGCCCTCCATGGGATCATAAGTCATAGGGATCATAGCAATGTCAATCACATCTAATCATCAAGTTATTTAAACATCTGCATGAAACCCCCTTTCCCCGGACAAGTGCTCAAAGACATTATGCTATTCTACAGGCCAAGTTTGGAGGGGATGCTAGGACGTCCTATTGGGATAATGATCATTGGATGTGGGATGTTCTCGGGTTAAGTCAAATCCAGGCCATGTGAGTGGATTAGGTGGTAAGGGATGTCTGTGCAATGGGTGCATTGATAGCAGGGAAATGTATGGCTTACCTTTGGGTGCCTCTAAAGAGGGTGAGTTACACCTTGTCATGGATGAAAATTTTTCCAAACCCATTCATTCCTTTTATATTTTATTCTTATTACTTTTTCTTTCAAGAGACCAATTGGGGGACACTTCCTTGGCATGGTGACCAGTGGTGGCAATGTTACCCACAAGCATTTCACGGAAATGAGAAGGTTGGCTTGTGATGAGACCCCCTTTCTCTTGGCTATGCCACCAATAGCCACTAACCTGGCGTGGTGACCAGTTGTTGGTAGTGTCATACCGCTACATTCCCATGGACCTAATAGGTCGGCTCGTGATGATACCCCAGATACTACAAGTAGGTCTTTATTTATTTGTTTTGTATGGGTCCCTCTATTTCTTGCTAAGAAGCTTTTTATTGATTTCTCGGGGATCCCTGGGGAGGCATCTCAAGGTTTCCTTCTTTTGGATTTTATCTTTTTTTAGCTACTTTTACCCTCTGGGACTTTAGCCCCTTCTTCCCACAAGGTAAGGTGCAACCCTTAGATATTTGGCCAATCCAATGCCCATACCAGTGTAATGGGATGGATGAGTGGGAAAAACATGGAAAGTGGTAAGTATGGTGGGAACGAACGATGACCTTTCATGAATTCCCCCATGGCAACCCAAACCATATGGGAACCAACTTAGTATGGCATATTGTCATTCCCCCAGATGTGGTCAAGTGGAAAGGAATAAGGTCCAAGCATACATTAGAAGAAAAAAGAATTAAAGGCACATATTCAAAAGTTTTGAGAATGAGAGTGACATATACCATGATATCTGGACTCATTACCTCATGGATCAAGACCCATTTATGCTGCAAGACCAGGCCGATGTGATGGATTTTGTTGTTGCTGACAAAGTGGGGGCTCTAAAGAATAAAAGGATTGGCCCTCCAGGGCCATGCCCAAGTCGATATGGCTCTCGGTACTCCATGTCTAGAACCTGTGGGCCTCGAGACATAATCTCTTTAGTTATCCCTAGGCTAGGGGATAAAATATGGCTCCAACTCGGGGACATGTGCTCACCATAGAGCGCATGAGAACCTCAGCATATTTGGCATAACCTGTGACCTGCTTGATCTCAACATAAAACTATTAGTAATCATTTGGGGTGGTGATATCACCCTGGGCTCATATATATATAGTACAGAAAATGAAAGCAAGCATATGTACAAATGAAAATACAAACTACTCAAGCATGAAATGCAAATGGTATATACAATGAATGCAAATTCCTACCTACTTACCTGCACTTACTTGTGGAGTCAAGTCTTTGCCCCCTAATGGGGTTTGAGGAGGTTCCCACTAACTTGTAATGGGCACCTTCTTCCTTCCAATGTAGAAAAATAGTAGGCATCATTGACTGAATTTCTTCCAACTCTGAAGGGTCCAAGCCAAAACTGTGCATTTCCCTTGACATTAGTAGGCTCTCCCTTCTTTGTGTCCCACATCCATACTGTATCTCCCTCTTTGTAATATTTGGTTCTGAACTTGGTTGTTTCTTGAACAACCCTGGTGTACTGTGTAGAGGGAGGAGGGTGGGATTCTGTTGTGAAAACTTCTTGTCGGGATGGTTGGATCAATACGCTATCTTCTCCTTTCTTTAACAACCTAACAACCCCAACGTCCTTGTCTTTATACTTGTTCAGGAGTTGTTGATAATATTCCTTGTTTGTGTTAAGGTTTAATATATTATTAAGTTTCTTTTCATTTCACTAGATAACAATAACATAGATAGGATAACTAAGAAATACACAATCACAAGAGACACATCATTTATCCTGGGAAACCCTCATGGGGGATAAAACCCAGCAAAACTTCCTTAATATAGAAAGCCAATACAATGCCAAGAGATAACTCAAACAAATACAGAAAGTCCTCTCCAAGAAGTGTGCCTCTCTCTCTCTCTCTTCTTCTTCTCCAACTGCAGCTCCAAACTTGCGCTCTGATGAGAAAGTGAGTGTGTGTGTAAATGAGGCGCTAGCCTCTTTATTTAGACAATCTGGCAGGTGACTTTTCACTGGCAGGGCCAACTTCTCAATCTGGGTGGTTATAACCACCTTTAATTAATCTAGGGGCCGACTTCTCATTCTGCCTATTACAATTAGAGTTTTACCAATCCGCAAAAGGGGATTTGGTTATTGACAATACCCGACATGATCAATCCACAAAAGGGGATTGATCTAATGAATAATACATCAATAATAGATAGAATACTCTTTGCAGTTACATTATTTCAACACTTTGGCCATTGTATCTGATCAAAATATTCCTCTGTAGAAAAAGGCATATCATCGGGAGAAAAATCAGGACGACTTTCTATGATTGGCTTATGTGCTTTGTCAGTCTTGATGTGGTCACTAATTTCTCACACATGGATTTTGGTCATTTCACATTTGGGAGATGGCTCATCATTCCATTATTCATAGGCACATTGACATAAGTGAGGTCCATCTCTAAAGTGCCTCCCAGTATTGCAGCAAATTTTATGGACAACAACATCCCCCACACATCTGGTACATCTACTACTACAATGTCCATATGGATCGTTCTCTAAGGGTATCTTCCAAGACGTACTTCCACATTTTCAATTACCCCATATGTGGGTATCTCACTAGACTCAAAGCCACACACATTCATGTAAGTTCGTGTGACTTTTAGGCCTAATTTGTGCATGACCTTTAGAGACATCATGTCGGCACCTACCCCTGAATCCAACATACAATTTTTAAGGAATTTGTTATTTATCAATAAGGTCATGAAGAAAGGTGGTTGTTCATCATACTAGACCCTAAAGTGAACAGCTTGTAGCATAATACAAGGGTCCATTGGTCCATCTGATCCTTTGAAGAAATTATCAAATCTTTCTTTGACATATGGTACCTTGATGACTTCTCTAAGGGGGATGGTCACATGCATATTGGCTAATACCCCTTCAAATTCAAAGTGTAAGTCCACTCTTTCAGTCTTGGGAAGCTTTTTAGGAAGGAGAATGTTCGTGAGTGGAGGTCTTGTTTGGGATACTGCAGGACCAGTAGAGATAGGTTGGTTCAATTTCTTTTGTCTAGTATACACTTGGAATTCTTGTTTCTTCAGCTTTCCTCTTGATTCTTGGTCAAGGTTATTTATAACCTCCATCCTGGCCTTCCTAGTTGCTTCCTTTATGCCCTCTTGATGCTCCTCAGAAGTAATATTAAGGCAAATATGGGGATCCTCTATGGTATGGTCCATTATGTTTACTTGGTCATGGCTTCCATTATTGAAAGGACATTCATGTTCCCAGTGTGACTCATTGCATTGCAGGCACCAAGGATTTTAATCCACCACATTTGTTGGAGCTAAAGTATTCGGAACCTCTTGATCATTCTTTGGTCTGAAAACTTGGTTCCCTTTCTGGAATTGACCCTTGTACGGAACCCTAGGGGCTTGTTGTTGAGTCCTCTCTAGGTTGAAAATCCTATTCATCATGAGTTCTTGAGTTTTTACTATGCCATATACAGTCAGTTGTAACTTATCCAAGCTAGCACTAATGTCTGAGGTAGGTTCAACATTGTGGACTATCTTAGGTTTAGTGTCCATTCTGACACTTGGGGATGAGAAAGGTTCAACTTTGGATGATAAAAGGTTGTCTTCGATCCTTGTATATACCTCCTCAACTTATTGGATTGTGTGAGGGTTTTTATCTGTGAAGAGATACCCTAGTTGACCAGTAAAGGCTTTGGTATAAATGAACAAAAGGAAACTAGGAGATGGATGATGACTCACAGGTATTTTTTGCAACAAGGTTTCAAACTTGTTGTGGAATTCTCTAATGGTCTCATTTTTATGTTTCACGAGGTTATTCAACCTTATCAGTAGCATATTGGGGTCTTCTTCGATACTCCATCATTTCAGGAAGCTTTCCTCTAACTTATCCATGGTTTTAATATTGTCATCGGGAAGACCATTGTACCAACGCCTTGCACCATCATGGAGGGTAGCGGAGAACAATTTCATAGCCAAATATTCGACATCATCACTAATGGGATGAAGCTGGAACAATGCCCAAAAATTGTTCATGTGATCCTCGACATTGATTGCATCATTACCGTTGAATTTAGGCAGCCAATTCTCATACTTGGGGGGCATTTGCCTAGGGTTTCCTGGTATAGTTGTCATGTCTAGCAGTTTGAAAATATTGGATGACCATTGTCTTTGGTTATTGGCTTGGTTTGGAATAAATATATGTGTTCACGTGCTAGACATCGTGTTTAAGGGAAGATTGCCTCCAAAAATTGATTTTACTACAGGATAGTTTTGGGGAGGCTTTCTTCTAAAGGATTTGGGAGGGCTGGTGTACCTCCTTGTGGATTGTGGAATCGCCAGATAATTTTCTTGAAATTATCAAAGGAATAAGGGAATCACCCTTAGTGGAGTAGCCAGGTAAGGTCGTAAGAAAATTTCTCTGGATAAAGGTTTATCGAAAAAGTGTCGTTTGAGGAATATTGACTCAGTGTTCCTTGGCAATGGCGCCAAAATGTTATTGCACAATTTGTACTTCGATAGAAGAAATGGTTAAAGGAGAGAAAATTCATGTAATTCGAGACTATCCTATCATTCTCACCTCAATAAGATGTATATTTCTATTTAGGGTGGTAGGCCCAGGGGAGACATCCCCAGTGACCTGGGGTTTGAGAAGGAAAAGGAAGTGGCTAGATAAAGATCCCCTCTCACAAGTCACCACCGATCAGAAATTCTGGTTTTATAACCAATGAAAGATAATTTGTCAAAGTGTACCTACCCAGAACAAAACAAGAAGAAACTATATATATTTGCAAGTAACTTGTTGGTTATCACTTCATAAAACCATAGACTTTCTCAATAAAACCAATTGGTTGATAATAATGAAGTAAATAGAAATTATAACAAGAATATTTATAAGGCAATATTTCACATTAAATGTCTTGGAATAGCTTCAAAAATTACTAAGAATCATTAACCATTGAAATCATAATACTAGCATTTGTTGGAAACAAACAAGACAATGTATAAATCATCATTTTCAACTGCTTTTAGAAGCTTTTAATGCTGCAATTAATGGTTGTAGATTACTTTAGTAACAACAACAATATTGTTAGTAGTTCAATCTATTCTAGGGTTATAAAATGTTAGTAGGTTGCTTGAGGTAAAATATTTGAGGGTTGGTTTCATCAATCAAACAAATTTAAGGTCTAAATAAGTGCCTTTTAAGGCTAATGGAGTCACTTGCAGCAGCAAAACTTGAAGGAAACAAATGATAATGTAAGAGATAAGGACCAAGAAGGATGATGATTGAGGTGTTGGTAACCCAAGGCCTCAATCAACAAGACTCATAAGGAAAACGAATACTAGGAAGCAAATGACACTATAGTGTTGCAATGGCAGGGCTCTAGTACAATGCTTCAAAGGTAGGGTTTCGAGCACAATTTAGTCGGTGAAAATTTGTTAAGACAAGGACAATAACATGTGCTTGTTCTCCTAGGGTTTTAAACTAGCAATTTCATAATCTTGGAATAAATGCAAATTAAATGTACCATAACCATTCAAAGAAAAAAAGGGTTTCAGAAATTAACTTACATCCACCAAGAATATTCTAGTAATAAGCCTAGTTGAAGATTTTCCACCAAGAAAAATGCCAAGAAACACCAAATTAAGCCTCCTCCAAGAAGTGCACCTAAACTTTCAGCCAATAAACCCTAAGGAGGGCACAAATTTCAGACCTCACTTGTGTGATTCAAAGATGATGAAAAATAAGAGTGATTTTCCCCTTATTTATACAATTACAATGACTAGAATTAGGTCAAAAAGGTCGACATGGCTTGTTACAAATAATATCCAACTTTTACATCAAATGTTATAATTAAACACTAAAACAAGTTGTAAAGGTGATGTCTTTCCCTTTTAGGGTGACTTTAGGCCCTTTTTGGGCAATGTTGGCCTCCTGGAGCAAAACGTTAGGCCTCCTTGCCCCAGGATCCTACCACATGTGCCACTTGGCACACAACTGCCTCCAAAACATTGGGTGATGTCATGGGTGACCTGGGTGACATCATGGGCATTTCAAGGCCTACATCATGGTGAAAAGGGAACAACTCCCTTGGGTCCAGGCCTGCCAAGCTGCCCCTTGTGAAACGTCCTCCTCTTTTGCTATGCAATCCTTTGATCTGTCTCTGCCCCTGGTTGGGGTCTCATCATCCGTCTGGTGGGCTCTTAGCCCTATGGAGGTCTGAACTAATCACCTCCCCATATGTACATGTCCATCAGGTGTGGCCTTGCAACATCAAAAAATACGCCCTCCATGGGCTCATAAGTCACAGGGATCATAGAAATGTCAATCACATCTAATCATCAAGTTATTTAAACATGTGCATGAAACCCCCTTTACTTGAACAAGTGCTCAAAGATGTTATGCTATTCTACATACCAGGTTTGGAGGGGATGTTAGGACATCCTATTGGGATAATTCTCATTGGATGTGGGATGTTTCTGGATGAAGTTAAATCCATGCCATGTGAGTGGATTAGGTTGTAAGGGATGTCTGGGCAATGGGTGCAGTGATAGAAGGGAAATGTATGGCTTACCTGTGGGTGCCTCTGAAGAGGGTGAGTTTCCCCTTGTCATGGATGAAAATGTTTCCAAACCCATTCATTCCTTTTATATTTTATTCTTATTAATTTTTCTTTCAAGAGACCAATTGGGGGACATTGCCCTAGCGTGGTGACAAGTGGTGGCAATGTTACCCACAAGCATTTCACGGAAATGAGAAGGTTGGCTCGTGATGAGACCCCCTTTCTCTTGGCTATTCCACCAAAAGCCACTACCCTGGCGTGGTGACCAAATGTTGGTAGTTTCATACCACTACATGACCATGGACCTAATAGGCTAGCTCGTGATGAGACCCCTTATCCTCCAACTAGGTCTTGATTTATTTATTTTTTATGGGTCCCTCTGTTTCTTGCTGAGAAGCTTTTTATTTATTTCTTGGGGATCCCTGGGGAGGCATCTCAAGGTTTCCTTCTTTTGTATTTTATCTTTTTCCAACTACTTTTATCCTCTAGGCCTTTAGCCCCTTCTTCCCACACGGTAAGGTACAACCCTTAGATATTTGTCCAACCCAATGCCCGGACCAGTGTAATGGATGGATGAGCGGGAAAAAGATGGAAAGTGGTAAGTATGGTGGGAACGGACGATGACCTTTCATGAATCCCCCCAGTGGCAACCCAAACCCTATGGTAACCAGCTTACTAGGGCATCTTGTTATTCCCCCAAGTGTGGTCAAGTGGAAAGTCATAAGGTCCAAGAACACGTTAGAAGGCAAAACAATTAAATGCACATATTCAAAAGTTTTGAGAATCAGAGTGACACATACCATGATACCCGGATTCATTACCTCATGGAGCAAGACCCATTTTTGTTGCAAGACCAGGACGATGTGATGGATGTTGTTGTTGTTGACAAAGTGGAGGCTTTGAAGAAGAAAAAGATGGACCCTCCATGGTCATGCTCAAGTCGATCTGGCTCTCGGTACTCCGTGTCTAGGACCTATGGGCCTCGAGACATAATCTCCTTAGTTATCCCTAGGCTAGGAAATAACATATGGTTCCAACTCAGGGAGATGTGCTCACCGTAGAGCGCATGAGAACCTCAACATATGTGGCATAACCTGTGACCTGCTTGATCTCAACATAAAACTATTAGTAATCATTTGGGGTGGTGATATCACCCCCGGCTCATATATATATATATATATATATATATATATATATAACACATAAAATGAAAGAAATCATATGTACAAATGGAAATACAAACTACTCTAGCATGAAATGAAAATGGTATATACAATGAATGCAAATTCTTACCTACTTACTTGCACTAACCTGTGGAGTCAAGTCTTTTCCCCCTGATGGGGTTTGTGTAGATTCCCGCTAACTGTTAATGGGCACCTTCTTCCTTCTAATGTAGACAAATAGTAGGCATCATTGACTGACTTTCTTCCAACTCTAAAGGGTCCAAGACAAAACTGTGCATTTCCCTTGACATTAGTAGGCTCTCCCTTCTTTGTGTCCCACGTCCATACTGTATCTCCCTCTTTGTAATCTTTGGTTCTGAACTTGGTTGTTTCTTGCTGTACTGTGTAGAGGGAGGAGGTTGGGATTCTACTATGAAAACTTTTTGTCAGGATGGCTAGATCAATACGCTATCTTCTCCTTTATTTAGCAACCTGACAGCCCCAACTTCCTTGTATTTATACTTGTTCAGGAGTTGTTGATAATCTTCCTTATTTGGCCATTGTATCTAATCAAAATCTTCCTCTGTAGAAAAAGGCATATCATCGGGAGAAAACTCAGGAAGACTTTCTATGATTGGCTCATGTGCTTTGCCAGTCTTGATGTGGTCACTAATTTCTTGCACATGGATTTTGGTCATTGGCACATTCGGGAGACGACTCATTGTTCCATCGTTCATAGGCACATTGACATAAGTGGGTTTTATCTATAAAGTGCCTCCCAGTATTGCAGCAAATTTCCTAGACAACAACATCCCCCACACATATGGTACATATACTACTACAATGTCCATATGGATCATTCTCTAAGGGTATCTTCCAAGGAATACTTCCACATTTTCAATTACCCCATGTGTGGGTATCTCCCTAGACTCAAAGCCACACACATTCATGTAAGGTCATGTGACTTTTAGGCCTAATTGTTGCATGACCTTTAGAGACATCATGTTGGTACCTACCCCTAAATCCAGCATACAGTTGTTAAGGAATTTGTTATTTATCAATAAGGTCATGAAGAAAGGTGGGTGTTCATCATATTGGACCCTAAAGTGATCATCTTGTAGCATAATAGGAGGGTCCATTGGTCCATCTGATTCTTTGAATAAATTATCAAATCTTTCTTTGACAGATGGTACCTTGATTACTTCTCTCAAGGGGATGGTCACATGCATCTTGGCTAATACCCCTTCAAAGTTAAAGTTTAATTCCACTCTTTCAATCTTGGGAAGATTTTTAGGAAGGAGAATGTTCATGAGTGGAGGTCTTGTTTGGGATACTGCGGGACCAGTAGAGATAGGTTGGTTCAATTTATTTTGTCTAGTATACACTTGGAATTCTTGTTTCTTCAGCTTTCCTCTTGATTCTTGGTCAAGGATATTTATAACCTCCATCCTGGCCTTCCTGGTTGCTTCCTTTATGCCCTCTTGATGCTCCTTAGGGGTAATATTAAGGAAAATCTAGGGATCCTCTATGGTATGGTCCATTATGTTTACTTGGTCATGGCTTCCATTGTTGTAAGGATATTCATGTTCCCTGTGTGACTCACTTCATTGTAGGCACCAAGGATTTTCATCCACCACATTTGTTGGAGCTAAAGTATTTGGAACCTCTTTATCATTCTTTTGTCTGAAAACTTGGTTCCCTTTCTGGAATTGACCCTTGTACGGAACCCTAGGGGCTTGTTGTTGAGTCCTCTCTAGGTTGACAATCCTATTCATCATTAGTTCTTGATTTTTTATTATGCCATCTATATTCAGTTGTAACTTATCCAAGCTAGCACTAATGTCTGAGGTAGGTTCAACATTGTGGATTATCTTAGGTTTAGTGTCCATTCTGACTCTTGGGGCTGAGAAAGGTTCAACTTTGGATGATAAAAGGTTGTCTTCGATCCTTGTATCTACCTCCTGGGATTCTTGGATCGTTTGAGGGTTTTTATATCTAAGGAGATACCCTAGTTGATCGGTAAAGGCTTTGGTATAAATGAACAAAAGGAAACTAGGATATGGATGATGACTAACAGGGATTTTTTGCAACAGGGTTTCAAACTTGTTGTGGAATTCTCTAATGGTATCATTTTCCTTTTTCACGAGGTTATTCAACCTTATCAATATCATATTGGGGTCTTCTTTGATACTCATCATTTGAGGAAGACTTCTTATAACTTATCCATGGTTTTAATATTGCCATCAGGAAGACCATTGTACCAACACCTTGCACCATCATGGAGGGTAGCGGAGAACAATTTCATAGTCAAATATTGAGCATCATCACTAATGGGATGAAGCTGGAAGAATGCCCAAAAATTTATCATGTGATCCTTAGCACTGATTACATCATTACCGGTGAATTTAGGCAACCATTTCTCGTACTTGGGGGGCATTTGCCTAGGGTATCCCAGTATAGCTGTCATGTCTAGCGGTTTGAAAATATTGGATGACCATTGTCTTTGGTTATTGGCTTGGTTTGGAATAGAGGTTTGATTTCTCGTGCTAGACATCGTGTTTAAGGGAACATTGCCTCCAAAAAGTGATTTTACTACAGGGGAGTTTCGGGGAGGCTTTCTTCTAAAGGATTTGGGAGGGATGGTGTACCTTCTTTTAGATTGTGGAGTCGCCAGATAAGTTTCTTGAAATTATCAAAGGAATAAGGGAATCACCCTTAGTGGAGTCGTCAGGTAACTCGTAAGAAAATTTATCTAGGTAAAGGCTTACCAAAAAAAGTGTCGTTTGAGGAATATTGACTTAGTGTTCCCCGATAACAGAGCCAAAATGTTATTGCGTAATTTGTATTTTGATAGAAGAAAATGTTAAAGGAGAGAAAATTGGTGTAATTGGAGACTATCCTATCACTGTCACCTCAATAGGATGTCTCTTTCTATTTAGGTTGGTAGGCCCAGGGGAGACGTCCCCAATGACCTGGGGGATTGAGAAGGCAAAGTCAAAGTGGCTAGATAAAGATCCTCTCTCACAAGTTATCACCGATCAGAAAGTCTGGTTTTATAACCAATGAAAGATAATATGTCAAAGTGTACCTGCCCAGAACAAAGCAAGAAGAAACTATATATATTTGCAAGTACACTTGTTGGTTAGCACTTCATAAAACCATAGAACTTCTCAATAAAATAAATTGGTTGATAATAATGAAGTAAACAGAAAATTATAACAGGAATATTTATAAGGCAATACTTCACATTAAATTCCTTGCAATAGCTTCAAAAATGAACAAGAATCATTAACCATTTAAATCATAATACTAGCATTTGTTGGAAACAAACAAGACAATGTATAAATCATCCTTTCCAGCTTCTTTTAGAAGCTTTTAATGTTGCAATTAATGGTTGTAGCTTACTTTAGTAACAACATCAATATTTTTAATAGGTCAAGCTATTCTAGGGTTAGAAAATGTTAGTAGGTTGCTTGAAGTAAAAGATTTGAGGGTTGGTTTCATCAATCAAACAAATTTAAGGTCTAAATCAATGCCTTTTAGGGCTAATGGAGTCACTTGCAGAAACAAAACTTGAAGGAAAAAAATCATAATGTAAGATCTAAGGACCAAGAAGGATGATGATTGAGGTGTTGGTAACCCAAGGCCTCAATCAACAAGCCTCGGAAGGAAAACAGATACTAGGAAGTAGGCAACCCTAGGCCCTAGCGGTTTTCCTTCTTCTTTAGTTCAAGATTGAAACAATGAATGGCTTGATGAAGCAAATGACACTAGAGTGCTTGAATAGCAGGGCTCTAGTACAATGCTTCAAAGGTAGGGTTTGAGCACAATCTAGTAGGTAAAAAATTGTTAAGACAAGGACAATAACATGTGCTTGTTCTCCTAGGGTTTTAAACTAGCAATTTCATAATCTTGGAATAAATGCAATGTAAGTGTACCAAAACCATTCAAAGAAAACAAGGATTGCAAAAATTCACTTACATCCACCAAGAATAATCTATTAATAAGCCTAGTTGAAGATTTTCCACCAAGAAAAATGCCAAGAAACACCAAATTAAGCCTCCTCCAAGAAGTGCGCCTAAAATTTCAGCCAATAAACCCTAAGGAGGGCACAAATTTCATACCTCACTTGTGTGAGTGAAAGATGATGAAAAATAAGAGTGATTGTCCCCTTATTTATATAGTTACAATGACCAGAATTAGGTCAAAAAGGCCGACATGGCCTATTACACAGAATATCCAATTTTTACATTAAATGTCATAATTAAACCCTAAAATAAGTTGTAAAGGTGACATCATGCCCTTTTAGGGTGACATTGGGCCCTTTTTGGGCAACGTTCGCCTCTTGGAGAAAAATGTTAAGCCTCATTGGTCCTCGGGATCCTGCCACACATGCCACTTGGCACACAACTGCCTCCAAAACATTCAAAACGTTGGGTGATGTCATGGGCCTTCCAAGGCCTACATCATGGTGAAAAGGGCACAATCCCCCTGGGTCCATGCCTGCCAGGATGCCCCTGGTGAAACGTCCTCCTCTCTCTCTATTCAATCCTTTGATCTGTCTTTGCCCCTGGCTGGGGTCTCAGCATCCATATGGTGGGCTCTTAGACCTATGGAGGTCTGAACTAATCATCTCCCCATATGTACCTGCCCATCGAGTGTGGCCCTGCAACATCAACAAATACACCCTCTATGGGCTCATAAGTCACATGGATCATAGAAATTTCAATCACATCTAATCATCAAGTTATTTAAACATGTGCATGAAACCCCCTTTACACGCACATGTGCTCAAAGACGTTATGCTATTCTACAGGCCAGGTTTGGAGGGGATGCTAGGACATCCTATTGGGATAATGCTCATTGGATGTGGGATGTTCCTGGGTGAAGTCAAATATAGGCCATGTGAGTGGATTAGGTGGTAAGGGATGTCTGGGCAATGGGTGCAGTTATAGCAGGGAAATGTATGTCTTACATGTGGGTGCCTTTGAAGAGGGTGAGTTGCACCTTGTCATGAATGAAAATGTGTCCAAGCCCATTCATTCCTTTTATCTTTTATTCTTATTGTTTTTTCTTTCAATAGACCAATTGGGGGACATTTCCCTGGCATGGTGACCAGTGGTGGCAATGTTACCCACAAGCATTTCACGGAGATGAGAAGGATGGCTTGTGATGAGACCCCCTCTCTCTTGGCTATGCCACCAAGAGCCACTACCCTGGCGTGGTGACCAGTTGTTGGTAGTTTCATACCACTACATACCCATGGACCTAATAGGTTGGCTCATGATGAGACCCCCTATATTCCAACTAGGTCTTGAATTATTTATTTTTTATGGGTCCCTCTATTTCTTGCTGAGAAGCTTTTTATTTCTTTCTTGGGGATCCTTGGGGAGGCATATCAAGGTTTCCTTCTTTTGGATTTTATCTTTTGTCATCTACTTTTACCCTCTGGGCCTTTATCCCCTTCTTCCCACAAGGTAAGGTACAACCCTTAGATATTTGGCCAACCTAATGCCCAGACCAGTGTAATGGGATGGATGAGCAGGAAAAAGATGGAAAGTGGTAAGTATGGTGGGAACGAACGATGACCTTTCATGAATCCCCCCAGTTGCAACCCAAACCTTATGAAAACCAACTTACTAGGGCATCATGTCATTCCCCCAGGTGTGGTCAAGTGGAAATTCATAAATTCCAAGCACACGTTAGAAGAAAAAAGAATTAAATGCACATATTCAAAAGTTTTGAGAATCATAGTGACACATACCATGATACCTAGACTCATTACCTCATGGAGCAAGACCCATTTATGTTGCAAGATCAGGCCGATGTGATGGATGTTGTTGCTGCTAACAAAGTGGAGGATTTGAAGAAGAAAACGATGGGCCCTACAGGGCCATGCTCAAGTCGATCTGGCTCTCGGTACTCCATGTCTAGGACTTGTGGGCCTCGAGACATAATCTCCTTAGTTATCCCTAGGCTAGGGGATAACTGGTTCATTCGAAGTTATCGCAAATCCACTCTTTTAAAGACAATCCTTTTCTTATTAGAACCATTAATCCTTTGCTTAATAGATCCATTATAGAGTCCAATATATCTCCATATAACTTCCTTGCTACATTAATCTATGAAGCGATTGATGATATCATCAGGTTTTTTTTTAATAATAATAATAATAATCTATTTTTAAGGTCATGGCTAAGCCAGACACCAAATTGGTGTATGAGACCCCCACCGCCCAACGATTTTACTGGTAAAGTCTACAGAGGTATACATACCCTACCCCTCTCTGGATTTGAACATGTGACCTCTTAGGAGGAAACACATGTTCTTAACCATTAGGCCCACTCAGGCTGTATATAAACCATAGAATCCACCCTATACCCTCTGGAACTCTTCGCCAAGATACCAAAAAATGTTGTACTAAACTATGGTTCTTGATTAAGGTACAACACTACCTGATACACTAGAAGTAAGGTAGATTTACATTATTAAATGGATCTGGTATCATGAATGGGGAGTAAAGTTTCATAAAGTGAAAATTAGATTGAATGAGGAATTTGGATTTATATGGATTAGTTCTTTTATTATAATCCAACACAATGCTTGTCATATTCAAGTAGTATCAATTTATATTTATCGATAACGATATTAAGATTGAGAAGATATAGTCCCATAAAATAAATCATGACTTTTCCTACATGTTGAGATTAATGTGTGATTAGAAATAATCCAACCTTCATAATAATGTTTACTTTTTAAATTGTTATGATCTTTGTGAATCAGAATATAATAGTAATAATTAATTATCATTCTTAGATTTGTTCATAAGGCATAAATTAGTAGAATAAAATCAAATCTATTACACGCTCCATCATAACATCAATTAATACATATTTTAAAAAGAAAAAAAGAAGAGTTTGCCTTAATTGCAAGCTTTACATTAATGTCTTGTTGTTATTAAAAGTATAACCAACTCCTGATGTGCTCCAAATGTGAATATTATGACTTATATAAATGTGAATATTATGATTTATACAAGTTAATAGTAAACAAGTGTCACTATAGTGGTGATGTTCCTATTGAAAAAGATTTTTGTAGTTTTTGGATAAGAAGGTTTTTGCAGTTTTATTTGGATCAAGAAGGGTAAAATTGATGGCATTGATGAGAGTTGGATTATGTAAGAATGTGATTAGGACACCTCAGTAGTACCTTTCCTTTTCTATTCGTATAGATGGTTCATCAACTGCTACGTTCACTTTGCTAACCAGTCCTGGACCTAGAGGGTTCCATACCTCTCCACTTATACTTTAAGAAGTGAACCTTACCTTGAATCCTAAACAATTACAAGATCAAAGCATATTATCATTTATGAATATTTTTTGTTGTAACTGCATGGGAGATTTTTTAGTGCTACCCATCTTTGGGTGAACCTCCCTAATAAGTGGGGTGAAGAGATGGCTTAGCTGGCAACAGAAGGTGAGAGAAAGAAAATATGTAACCAAAGGATCGCCCTGGATTTTACTCAGCCCGCTCTGTAGAAGACATAGATCCCGCAATAATGAATAACATGAATAGTTTTCAACATATCGACTGTAGTGTTAGCATTAGAAGTCACTCCTGGATTGCGACAGGAGCAGAGGCCAACGCCCATCAGTTTATGTCATGAATAAATTTAATGGGTGATCGAATGGGTAGAGACCCAGGAAGGTATCACTCTAACTCAGGGACCAGGCCTGGTATGTAAAAAACAAAGGAGGTCTCGATCTAACTTCCGTCAGTGAGTTGATTGTAAAATGAGCAGAGGGAAGACTTGGTGAGATGAGTGAACAAGACTGCCTCGGGCATCAGGCCTTTCAATAGATTGAGAAAGAAAATCTCAGAATACAAGATCCTCTTGGTTCTACGTTTCGGGAACTGAAGGGTGACTTGAATGGATCCTCCAAATCCAAATCATTCAGCGTTGAGAAAATACAAGAACTGATTAGAGACAATGCAACTATTACAGTGATCCAACCTACATCATCCTATAACAACTCAACTCGACTGGATCCTTCAATTCCGAGTTGTTCTAACATAGTGTAAACAAAGAGATGGAAAGAAGCTGACATTCATAAGGCAAGAAGTCTCAAGTGCCAATACATAACCAGAGAAACCAATGCTTCGTTAAAACTTTACAATCGGGAGCCTAGCTCAACCATCGATAGATTACAAAATGGAGAAAATGCCTACATATACTCAAAACAAAACATCAACATCGAAAACGAGACACTGCATTAAAAACATTATGTCTGCATGTCTTCTGGCAGCCTGCGCATGCAAACTCTGGATGATCGTGCACTTATGACAGACGCAATCAGACTCCTGATTGTCCTATAGATGAATCGACCTACTTTTAATTCTTTGTCGTACTTTCCATTTATGGCGGAGACGATGTCTAACCACTTCCAACAACTTCAATAACTTCTTTCTTGGGATCAGGAACAATCCGGGTCAACTCTGCCCTCTGGGACGTGGAGGTCTCTTCATGATGCCACCTGGATCAGCTGAACGGTCTAATGGATAGGTCATGGAGGATCTGGCCTTCTTGGCGTGGAAAGGGGAAATGATCATGGAAACAACAGGGGTGAGACACATGGAAAGAAGAAGGGGCGAAGGTGACGGGATAAAATGGTAATGGGGGACACATTATTTATGGGAGGCTAACGTGGAGGGGAGCGGGATAGATGTTGGAGGAAAAAGAGGGGCCAAATGGAACAGGCCCTGTCACGCGGTCAAGTGGAGAACAGATGGAAGGGGAGGAAGTGGTAGAGAAGGTGACACGACAGGAAGGGGGCCCCACGTCAATACCACACCATTCCGGACCCCCCCCCCCTTTATTAAAGGAAGAATGGTAGAGGGGGTCCGGAATCACTTGAGCGTTGTCGATCTGGGCACCTCGATCTCTACCATTTGAGAGATGCGTGCCTAATTTTGGACCCCCCCCCTTTAAAGGCAGAATGGTGAGGGGGCTCCAAAATGAAACCTCAGTCGCAGATCTAGGCAGGTAAATATCGATCGTCTAAAACTGCCTGCTCATTAAAATGACGTGCCCACCCTCCAAGCTTTGGAAAAATGGATTTTCTGAATCTCTTTCTTTTCCCAAGGGGATGCTTCTTTCAGGAGAGTACCCCCTACATGATTATGTGTTAACATTAGGCTCCATGGGGGACGGCACGCCCCATATGGGCTGCCGAGAACTCTTTTGTAGCTTCAGTTCCTTGTTGTTGGGCTCTGGAGTCATTATTTAAACTTAAAGATAAAAGAAAACAATATATACAACCGCAGATGAGCCATGTGCGGCTCAAGAAAAACATATTTTCGGGAAATGCCCATTCACAGGGCCATTGAAAACTTCCTGATCCTTCAAATCTCGCAACCTGTAGGTATTATTTGAAAATACTTCAGAGATTTTGAAGGGCCCGACCCATAGGGCTTCAAATTTGTCGTGTTTTCCCTTATCTTGTTTAGGAGCATCCCATTTCAGCACCAGGTCTCCTATCCGAAACTCTTCCTTCTTTGCCTTTTTGTCAAAAGTCTACTTGATCTTCTGCTGATGGTCCTGAATTATGTTCATTACCTGCTCTCTGGCCTGCTGAACCTCTACCAGTTGATGAATTCTTCTGATCATATCATCAGGCTCTTCTTGATAATCCTGGAAGAACTTTGCTACAAGAATGGCTAGCTGAGAAGGGAAAACAGCTTCTACTCCATAAACCAATTGGAAAGGGGAGATGCCTATAGATCTCTTTGTGGTCACTCGATCGGCCCATAGAGAGAATTTCAACTTTGAATCCCAGGCCTTTTTGTTGTCTTCCAACAGTATTTTGATGATCCTTATCAGGATTTTTTTGGAGGACTCTGCTAAACCATTGCCCTGGGGATAATATGGGGTGGAGTGAATCAGTTTGATCCCGAATTGATCACGAAACTTGGCTAACGGCTCAACCTTGAAAGAGGTTGTGTTATTAGTGAAAATTTTGCTTGGGCAACCAAATCTTATGATGAGGTCCTCCAGGAATCCAATGATTACCTTGTGGGAAGCACTCTTGGTGGGAATAGCTTCTATCCACTTAGTAAATAAATTTGTGGTAGTTAGGATCCATCTGTGCTGCCCACTAGAAGCAGGGTGGATTTCTCCAATAAATTCTAGGCCCCATTGTTGGAAAGGTCGTGAAACAACTACAGGCTTTAAAGGCAGAGATTTAAGTTGTTGCTTGCCTAAAAATCTTTGGCATTTGATGCAGGCTCTGACCTTTCTGCGGACGTCAGTGAATAAGGTAGGCCAGTAGTACCCAGCCCTGAGGATTTTGTAGGCTGTGGTCTTCCAGAAATTATGCCCTCCACCTAGGCCGCAGTGAAATTCAACAATGATCCTGTTAGCCTCTTGTGGATCCATACATTTCAAAAGCATCCCCAGGGGGTCTTTCCAATATAAAACTTGATCAACAAGGCAGTATCTGACTGCTTTGAGCTTCAGAGCTCTTGCCTTATTTCTTTGCAGGCCATCTGGAGGCCGCAACTCTTACAGAAAATATATGACATCCTTATACCAAGGACATCGGGCCAACGGGTGCTCTGCTTGAGGGTCTACATCAGACAGTTGATCCTGTTGATTTCCTGAGCATTCATTGATGAAACCTACCCCCAAAGCTTTGTAATTTGCTTCAGCCAACAGCTTGGCTAAACCTTGACCTTTGATTAATTTGGTAGGCCTTATTTCCAAGTCAAACTCAAGGATCTTGGCTATCCACTTACTCCTCCTCCCGTCTATATCAAGCTAAATAAGAATGTCCTTAACAGTGGCTGAGGGGACATAGGAAATGATCTTCAACTGTAGGACATAGGTTCTAAAGGATTTGAGAGCCTTTACCAGGGCATAGGCCTGCTTCTCCATAATGTCGTACCTGACCTCGGCATCCCTTAAGGATCTGCTAAAATAGGCAATAGGTTGCTCTAGCCCGACCTCTTTTGTCTGTAATAAAACAACAACCACTGTGTCAGATGAGGCAAAGGAGAAAATAAGGAAATCCTTTAAGTAATCGGGCCTGATAAGCACAACAGCTTCTGTCAAGGCCTTTTTTATATTCTCAAAGGAATTTCGAGATTCATAGGTCCACCTCACTTCATTTTCCTTTCTCAACATGGTTGTTATAAGTTTTACCACCTCAACAAAGTTAGAAACAAACCTCCTTAGAAAATTAATCTTACCAAGGAAAGACTGGACTTCTTTCCTGGATCTTGGGATTGTCAAGGATTGGATTGCTTCAACTCTGCTAGGATCAATTTTGACTCCTTCTGTTGATACTATGTGGCCCAGTAACCTTCCCTCCTTCATGGCGAACATAGATTTTTTGGGATTCAATGAGAGGCCCAAACTCTTGCATTTCAGAAAAACTTTCCTGAGATGACAACAGTGTTCTTTATCAGATTTGGAAAAGACTGTTATGTCGTCCAGATAGATGACCACAAACTTATCTTTTTCCCCAATGAAAGCTATGTCCATGGCACGTTGAAACGTTTCCCCTGCATTCATCAACCCAAACGACATTTTAGCATACATGAATGTGCCCCATGGAGTAGTAAATGTCGTCTTTTCCTTGTCCTCAGGCAGAACAGAGATTTGATTGTAGCCAGAGAAGCCATCAATCATGGAAATCTTGGATGCTCCTGTTACCCTCTGCCATATATGTTCCATCTTTGGTAAGGGGTAATTGTCCTTTCGTGAGCTCCTGTTCAGGTTTCTAAAATCTACACAGAGTCTAATTTCTCCACCCTTCTTCCTTACAGGGACCAAGTTGGCCACCCACTCTGAATATCTCAATGGCACGATGATCTGGGCATGTAGCAGATTCTTCACTTCTCTATCCATGATAGGCAACAACATAGGATTGATCTATCTTAGCTTCTACCTAAATGGCTTCACCTCCCTTTTCAACGGGATTTTATGCTCAATGATGGAAGTGTCATAAGTTTTGAGATCTTCATAGGTCCAGGCGAAAACATCAGCAAACTCCCTCAATAGTTTAGCATATTCAACCCTCTGTTCCTTTGTCAGACTCCTTGACAATCTGACAAACTTGGGTTCATTCTCGGTGCCAATGTTGCACTGAGTTGTATCAGCATCATCCTCTGAGATTTTTCCTTTTAATGCCACATCATTTCTATCAAAAAGCATTTCCAAAGGAACCAGACCTCTTAGAATATGATTGTTGGGCAGCTGCAAAATGTCACGCTCTACAATCTTACTCAAAAAATTACCACCATCGTTCCTTTCTTCAGAAACAGAGTCTTGGTCAATATGCATCTCTGAAAATTCTTCGACGGTCTCCAATAATCTTTTGATCTCAAGATCATCCTCGAACACCTTCCAATGTTTGACATTGTCAAGTATGGAGGGCCTGTATTTTACTTCTACATCGTATCTGAACTTGGGTGGCAAGGGAACTTTGAAATTGCTTATTGATGTAGCCAAGGAATTTGCCACTGTGTTCTTCTCTCTTGGGACGAAAGAAATGTTAAATGCTGAGAAGAAACTGTCGATTAGGTCCCATACCTCATTTCTATAACTCCTGAGTCGATGATGCTTGGCCTGATAAGCGCTTCTGATCTGTTGGACTATCAATTCTACATCCCTGAACACTTAATGTAAGGTAGCTAGAGAGGTAGTGGAGGGGCCCATAGTGATGATAGTGGAGACCATTCAATGTAAGGTGGACTAGGTCCACTATATTATTAAATAAGGCCCACTATGGTAGTTATATATAATAAATGGGTAATTAGATATAATAAATGTAAGAGGACTTCTTAGAAGGTTCTACTTCTAGAAGATTCCTTCTCTAGAATGTTCTTAGGTGATGGTAGCACTATATAAAGGGGTTCAAGCAATGTAATGGGATATGAAGAGAAGTATTGTATTTGGAGTGGTAGCTCAATAGGAGGATGCCCCCTCGAAGAGGCAAGTGAACAGGAGAGGATTCCTTCCATAATAGGATCCATTGTATGGTGTTGCCCTACCCTAAGGGTTTGATAGTAATAAAGAAGATTTTGCATATTGTTCTTGTATATCTGTTGTGGTGTTTTTGTATTCAGTCTTTGGTTCTTAACAAGTGGTATCAGAGCACTTTCCTTGGCAGACATAGTGGGCAAATAGTTTTTATTTTTGCAGATTTTTTTTCGAAGAAGAAAAAAGAGGACCGTGAAATTCTTGAAGTTTTCGGTATATTTTTGTGCAAAATTTGTAGAAAAGGGTTGTATATCTGATTTCCTCTCATAAAAACACCCAATTTGAAAAAAAATTGTCCGAAACGGAGTCCGGGAAGTCAAGATATTGAAGTTTTAAAATCTGCAAATTTTCAGGATTTCTTCCGCGGACGGCGGCGAGAATGTTTTTATTTTTGTAGCATCTGGAGGCAAAATTTGCCCAAATAAATTACATATCTGAGTTCCTCTCGCAATTTCACCCAATTTCAAAAAAAAAAATCATCCAAAATGGAGTCCGGGAAGTGAAGTTATGAGCATTTTAACTTCAACAGTTTTTTAGGGTTTTTCCAGAAAAAACCGCGATTTTCTGCCGAAACTTATTTGGTCTATTTTTTGGGTTTTTTTGTGACAGCTGCTGGACTGAAGAGTTCATAGGGTGATCAGATGGTTATTTCCTCTCAAAACCTGAAATAAATTCTTGAATCATTCAAAGCCCAATTGTTTCACACATTGGATGACAGATTGGATGCATTTGTACATGGCCTCACAGACGACCTCACAGACAGACTCAATGATAGTTTTCGTAGTATTCAATATTCATTGAATAACATGCAG
>ML776784.1:2149246-2165305 GCA_009831015.1 Picea engelmannii | reverse complement strand
TATATGGATAGTTGTCATTTCTGGGATGACAACCACTTCCATATTTTATTTGATGACTCTACTCCACCTTCTGTAGAGAACATCAATGTCCCACATCAGGAGCTAGTTACCAACATTCAGTCTGCATATTTTACAATGGTATTGTTTCTTCCAGATTCATCTTTGATCCTCTCCCACTATGTGGATGAATATTCTTATTTGGATCCACATGATAGGTGTCAGTATTGGGAGCATCATTTTCAGTTGGTTATCGGGTGCTGATATCTTCCGTGTGGAGTTCACATGAGCACTTGGACATGTGACCCTGGTTTACAATGGTGGTTGGAATACTTCAGCATGATGTATTTCCTTTCTACATGGGACTTTGGTTCTTCGGTCTTCTTTAGCATTATGGTCCACAATTATCCATGGGACCCTGGTATATGGTTGTACATTAAGCGTTGAGGACAACGCTTTCATAAGGGGGATGGAATGTAAGGTAGCTAGAGAGGTAGTGGAGGGGCCCAGAGGGCCCATAGTGATGATAGTGGAGACCATTCAATGTAAGGTGGACTAGGTCCACTATATTATTAAATAAGTCCCACTATGGTAGTTAGATATAATAAATGTAAGAGAACGTCTTAGAAGGTTCTACTTCTAGAAAATTCCTTCTCTAGAATGTTCTTAGGTGATGGTAGCACTATATAAAGGGGTTCAAGCAATGTAATGGGATATGAAGAGAAGTATTGTATTTGGAGCAGTAGCTCAATAGGAGGATGTCCCCTCGAAGAGGCAAGTGAACAGGAGAGGATCCCTTCCATAATAGGATCCATTGTATGGTGTTTCCGTACCCTAAGGGTTTGATAGTAATAAAGAAGATTTTGCATATTGTTCTTGTATATCTGTTGTGGTGCTTTTGTATTCAGTCTTTGGTTCTTAACATTCTCTTACTTCAAGAACATGACTCTGGACCATTGGAGAGAGGGGTTGGGCCTTCTTACCTTCATTGTTGACTGTTGCTTCATTAACAGGTTTCTCTGTTCTAGGGAGTTGTTCAGGAACATCAGGTGCTCCTATCTTTTTCTTGGACCTCAGGTTATACCTACTTTGGCTGATGCTAGCCTTGTCTCCCTTGCTAAGTTCATTTAGCTGACTGTCCATGAGAGATTCTTCGTATGCTGATTGAGTGAGATGAGGAAAAGGAGGAATTTCACTGAAGCAGTGGATTTCGGGATCAAGCCCGTTTGTTTTCCCTTCTTCCTCATCAGTCACAAAATTATTTTGAAGAGGGGCCTAAATTTTTTGGTCTTCTCTATCTCTTCCTCTCTGGTCTCTTTGCATATTCAGGGGAGCAATATTGTTTGGCCTCCTGAAGCTTCCTTTGTTTTCGGCGTTTTGAGGATTTCTATATGCCTTATTTCCCTCCACCTTCATTTTCTCCATCTCTGCAGACAAAGACTTCACTATCTTGGTCAATTCATCCACTTGAGGGTGAGGCACAGAGGTGCCAGAAGTTGAGGCTTCGGATATTCCCTTTCTCATGTCTGCATCAGTCTTATTCCTTAGTCTGTCAATTGCCAATACATTAGATTCTACCTCTATGGCCGCATCTTGCATTTGAGCTAGGGAAGTAGCTCTTCTTTCTCTCAATAGAAGATAGAAGTCAGGGTCGAATGCACTAGCATAAGAAATTTTGGCAGAGGCTTCTGTGGGCTTTATCTTAGCAGGGATGTTATTATACATCTTATTGAATCTTTTGGAGAAATATGAGACAGACTCTCCTCCCATTTTCTTCAAAGACCCGAATTTTGTCATGTAATACATGAAATCCTTCTTATCTCCCCACTGCCTCAGGAAAGCACTATCTAGAGCTTCAATCCCAGCAATAGATCCGGGGGCCAATATTTTAAACCACTTCCTCACCTCGTCGTCCATGCTCTGGACGAAGACTCTCATCCAAACATCTTCATTTTCAATGTTCAGGTTGTCTGCATAACTGTAGAAAGCATCCAGGTGCTCTTCCGCAGTTATGTCCTCTTCCCCAGTGAACTTGGGCATATATTTCAGGTAATCTCCAGTAGGGAGAGGATTCATAGGTTGAGGTAGGACTAAGGGAGCATATCTGGCAGCTACTATGGCGTCCATTCTATTTAGAGGGGGATTAGCACTAGCCATAGGAACAATAGGTATGGGGGAACCAGGAGGAGATGAGGTTTGAAGCGGAAAGACAGGAGTTGAGCTTACAGAATGGGAGGGGAACTGCAGCAAATCTGGAGAACAGGCTTGTGGGCTCAAAGGTACAGAAATTTCCCTTCCCTCAACAACAGTAATAACAGGAGGATGGGTAGTAAAACTCGGGGTAGGAGAATGTTCAGAGGCGCTGGTTCTGAACCAGGGTACCACCTCAGGGGAGAGGGGAGTGACAAGAGTTTCTCCTACTAATTTGAGACCAGGAGGAGAAAATCTAGTAGGAACACTCCCGAAACTTAGACTACGAGAAACTCCGACAGACGGTAATAAAACAGGACGAAATGAAGGGGTTGAAGTTTCTACAAAATCTTGAAAATCACCAGAAATACTTGTTTTAGCAGTAGAAGTACCGCCTTCGGAGGACTTTCCCTTTCTGATGATCTTCTCTAGGTCAGTTTCAGGTGGCACTAACGACAGCTGAGGAGTAGACCTTGTGTGTCTGCCTCTAGAAGCCACGACTGAAACAATGGAGTCGCTTATGGCTTGGAACCAGTGGGGTCGCCCAACAGAGTCGCGTCAATGGAGTTTCCAGGTGCACAGTAGCAATCTTGATAGTTCTGATATATGATGCACCTTCAGAATCAGTTAATCGTTGTCGTTCAATCCCAGGGAAAATATTCAACTTCGTCCCCGGCAATGGCGCTAGAAATGTTAGCGTTAGAAGTCACTCATGGATTGTGACAAGAGCAGAGCCCAACACCCATCAGTTTAAGTCACGAATAAATTTAATGGGTGATCGAATGGGTAGAGACCCAGGAAGGTATCACTCTAACTCAGGGACCGGGCCTGGTATGTAAAAAACAAAGGAGGTCTTGATCTAACTTCTGTCAGTGAGTTGATTATAAAATGAGCAGGGGGGAGACTTGGTGAGATGAGTGAGCAAGACTACCTCGGGCATCAGGGATTTCAACAGCTTGAGGAAGAAAAGCTCAAAATATAAGATCCTCTTGGTTCTGAGTTTCGGGGAACTGAAGGGTGACTTAAATGGATCCTCTAATTCCAAATCATTCAGCGTTGAGAAAATACAAGAACTGATTAGAGACAATGCAACTATTACAGTGATCCAACCTACATCATCCTATAACAACGCAACTCAACTGGATCCTCCAATTCCGAGCTGTTCTAACACAGTGTAAACAAAGAGATGGAAAGAAGCTGACATTCATAAGGTAAGAAGTCTCAAGTGCCAATACATAACTAGAGCAACTAGTGCTTTGTTAAAACTTTACAATCGGGAGCCTAGCTCAACCATCGATAGATTACAAAATGGTGAAAATGCCTACATATACTCAAAACAAAACATCAACAATGAAAACGAGACACTGCATTAAAAACATTGCATCTGCATGTCTTCTGGCAGCCTATGCATGCAGACTCTGGACGATCATGCACTTATGACAGACACAATCAGACTCATGACTGTCCTATAGATGAATTGACCTACTTTTAATTCTTTGTTGGACTTTCCATTTATGGTGGAGACAATGTCTAACCACTTCCAACAACTTCAATAACTGCTTTCTTGGGATCAGGAACAATCCGGGTCAACTCTGCCCTCTGGGACGTGGAGGTCTCTTCATGGTGCCACCTAGATCAGTTGAACGGTCTAATGGATAGGTCGTGGAGGATCTGGCCTGCTTGGCGTGGAAAGGGGAAAGGGAGTGATCATAGAAACAACAGGGGTGAGACACATGGCAAGAAGAAGGGGCGAAGGTGACGAGATAAACTGGTAATGGGGGACACATTATTTATGGGAGGTTGACGTGGAGGGGAGCGGGATAGATGTCAGAGGACGAAGAGGGGATAAAGGGAATGTGCCCCATCACACGATCAAGTGGAGAACAGCTGGCAGGGGAGGAAGCGGTAGAGAAGGCGACACGACAGGAAGGGGGCCCCATGTCAATACCACACCATTCCGGACCCCCCCCCTTTATTAAAGGAAAAATGGCAGAGGGGGTTCGGAATTACTTGAGTGTCGTCGATCTGGGCGCCTCGATCTCGACCGTTTGAGAGATGCACGCCCAATTCCGGACCCCCTCCCCCCTTTAAAGGCAGAATGGCGAGGGGGCTCTGGAATGAAACCTCAGCCGCAGATCTAGGCAGGCAGATCTCGGTCGTCCGAAACTGTCTTCTCATTAAAATGACACGCCCACCCTCCAAGCTTTGGAAAAATGGGTTTTCCGAATCTCTTTCTTTTCCCAAGGGGGCGCTTCTTTCAGGAGAGTACCCCCTACATGATTATGTGCTAACATGTAGGATCAAAACAAAGATCATAAAAAAGTAATAAACAATAGAAACTCCTGCAAGCCATTTATGTCCGCCTTCTCACAGAGTCATACATGGACGTTACCACTCATACAGATGGATTCATACGTTAATCTATATCGGTGTGGGGATTTAGGCATCATTGAAACTCTCTTTGATCAGAGGATTCAATTATCATTGCAGTGGATTGTGGAATGGTCTATTGTTGTCATATACGTATATTCAAGTGAATTGTAGTTCAGACCAAGGTTTCCACCCCTAGGATACCTATTCCCGCGTTTTTTCAAGCTTCATGGTCAACTAGAGATAGAGTGCATGTTGTCTTGAAAACTTGGCTTGAGACCTAATGTGTACACTTTCTCAATCTAGATTAGGACATGCCTACTTGCCAGGGACATGATTGGGAACATTGGTATTATGTGTTTGTCATATGATTCAGTCTCCCTTTCCATTTTGTGGGTTAATGTGTCCTTATACTGGTTGTTTCAACTCACATAGCTACTTGGAAATTGGCATATGCCATGAGAGCACCCCTTCAATTTTGGTGGTAGCTGGCATAAGCATGCCACTTTTGTCTTCCAAGTTATATGGAAAGCATGTAGCAAGTGCATCTTTAAGTTGTTTTGTTGGTTATGTTTTGCTCCCTTCATTATGTTGTAACAACTTTCATTTCATTATAATCCTCTAAGCAGTATTTTGAAGCCTTTGGCAAGAACCCATAATGGATATGGTAGGTTGTTTATACGTAAGTCGAACACGCTTAAGTATTATTGTATGAATGCTTAGGGACTTCCTTCAAAAATGTCCATGATACATAGCTTAAACTTTATTAATAATTTTGAAAGGCATTTAAAATGTTCATAAAGGCTTCTAAATTGATCCATAACATGCTTTTAAAGTGCTTCCACATTACACTTAAGGTTATAATTGTTTTTGAAAACCTCTTGTATTATCTAGATTTGGCATATCTTCATAAAAGTTGTGTACCTTAAATTTTGCATGGTTCTCACCGTATGGAGGACTGCCATACATTATCCACATTAGCATAACAGTTTGAAAACAATTTGTTTTTATAACGAAGAAGAAGCAGGAGTTTGATTCTCAATATTCGGAGTTTTAAATCATAAATCCCATTTATTTTTAGACATTTGATTCTCAATATTCGGAGTTCGAAATCATAGATCCCATTTATTTTTAGACAATTAGATTAATAGGTGTCATCAATTGGATTGCAAGGTTGAATTTAGATGAAGCATTTAAAAACAATAATTATAATTATAATACATAACTTCAAATAATAATTTAACATTTAATTTAACAAGTTACAAATTCCAAACTCCTTAAGTACCTCTACACATATAACAACTATAATTTACAATTATAATCTAGTTGATTCATGGATGGTACATAAATTTAGACTTTATCTTTATCCAAGGTAACATTCTCACTTTATTTAAACAAAATGTTGGAAAACCAATATTCGACTTAAATTTTAAATACTGAAATATCCACGTTACACTAACTATGAAAAGTTATAATTCATGAATATAATCTATTCAACCGAGGAATGTGCAAGAAATTAAAACACATGAGTCTATCGAGGTAAGAATGTATATTTTATTTTATTTTATATATATATAATAAAAATAAAATACAATTTTATATTTATTTTTAATTTAATTTATGTAACATATTAATTAATTTTTAAAAATGAGAAACATATTTTAATACAATTATATATATATATACTGGAATTTATATACTGCAGTTGGGTTGAAGACAAAATGTAAGATTTAATAACCCTTAACACAAGATTTAAAATCCACTAAATTTAAATCTTGAAATAGAAGTGGTATTCTCTAATGGAAATTTATTATGGATTAATAAATAAATAAAGGTGGTATAAGACACGTTTTCTAATATAAATTTATTAAAATAGAAATTTTAAAATCAATTGTAGAACTAATAGCTAATCAACTCTGAATGGAATGCTATAGTGCTTGCCTTGCCGGGACTAATACATAAATAGAAGTGGTATTTTCTAATGGAAATTTATTATGAAACTAATAAATAAATAAAGGTGGTATAAGACACGTTCTCTAATGGAAATTTATTATGATGATATAGAAAGATTGTAATAAGTTAAAGGAAAGTATATTATTAATTAATATAATATATTACTTTGAATTTAAGTTAATATTTCTTTAAAATTTAAATATATGTTTTACTTAAATTTGGATACACTATTGAAGGACTTAAGCCATATTCTTAGGTATAGTTATTTGAATTAAAGGACATATATTAATATTTAGTATAATTAGTAAATAAACCATATTCTTAGATAAAGTTACTTAAATTAAAGAATATATATTAATATTTAGTGTCATTTTAATATAATTATGATTATTAAAATAAAAAATAATATATTAATATTTAGTATTATTTATATATAATAATATAATTATGATTATTGAAGTGGAAAGTCATATGTTAATGTTAATATTATTACATAATGTTAATAAAAAGTTAGTTATTGTTAATGAAAGGTCATCTATAATGGTAAGTATACATATGATACTATAAAGTTTGTTATTGGATATGAAAAGTCATATATAATACATGGTAAGTATAGATATGATACTCTAATGTGTGACTATTCTCTATAACACATTGGTTTAAGTTATACATATGATACTATAAAGTTTGTTATTGGATATGAAAAGTCATATATAATACATGGTAAGTATAGATATGATACTATAATGTGTGATTACTCTCTATAACACATTGTTTTAAGTTTGCATTTAAAGGTTATGTAATTATATGTATTGTTGTCAATAAGTATTTATGTTAGACTTATGGAACTGAAATGAAGAATAAACTATTGTAAAGACTTTTAAAATAATAATTAATTTGGTTTATATATAAAATTTAATATGAAAATTACATATTATTTTAAATTGGTATTCAAAGGTTATGTAATTATATGTATTGTTTTCAATACATATTTATGTTAGATTTATGGAACTGAAATGAAGAATAAACTATGGTAAAGACTTTTAGAATTATAATTAATTTGGTTTACATATAAAATTTAATATGAAAATTTAAATCTGTAAGAATTATTAAGTTGATTATAATAAATCGGAATTATATGAATAATTAAATAACGAAGGTATAGAAGGAGTTAAGTTGATAAGTTTGCCTAAAATTGTGCGATCTAGTAGAAGGTTGACTAACTTTTTCACATCTTGTACATTCATATTACATTCATATTAAGTGGATTAAACTTAGTGCACCACTTACAATATTTTATCAAAATTTGATAGAACTTGTTGTTCAATCTTACATAACCATGCATGAATTGAATGAGTATATTTTTACCATAGTACACTGTAAAATAGTTAAATGTCATGAATATATCAAGTCCAAGGTTATTGTGTCAATGGAACAGAGTTAGTAGTTGTTGATTAATTCCATTTCCTTATTGTTATGGTGTGTCAATGGAACGGAGTTAGTAGTTGTTGATTAATTCCATTTCCTTATTGTTATGGTGTGTACATTGTAATTGGAGCAAATGGAATTAATTTATTTAAATTGATTAATACTAGTGAAGGATTTATCTAATTATTCAAATTGGTTGGTGAAGTCTTGTTGTAAATTGGTTAATTGAAAAAGTTGGAATTCATGAATTGTGTATATATTGATGTGATATTGTGAATCAATTTATCTCTTAAACAATTAGACTAGGGATGATTTTATTAAGTAGATATTTTCAAGTCTTTGGAACAATTGTCACCCCTAAGACCTTAAATGGTCAAAATCAATCGGAAGAATCCAGGATTACAAACATTGATTATGTGTCTTGAAGGTCCTAACCTTGTAGGTGTAGGACATTAGGCGGTTAGACGATATTAATTTTCATTATACTTTATGTTATGTTATTGGATTTCATATGAATTGTCAAAATTAATTTGTTGTACATTATTGGTAGTATTGACAATTGTCATAACATTGTATAGGTTGTATATTATTTGATTCACTTAAAGTTTCGTAATGTTGAATATGTATATTAAATTTGTATCCTTGTTATTTTCATAGCTTGTATATCTTAGTAATGTAAAAAAAAATGCCAATTTGTGGGGACATTAAATGGGCATTACACTTTTATGGTTGTTGTAGATGTAGTGAATAGTTTTGTAGCGACTTGTTAATTATCGAATGTTTTTTTGATGGCTTTGATTCACCTCCCCTACCCCATTTCACCTTTAATGTGCATCTCTAGTTAAAAAAAAAAATGAATCATATGTATATATATATATAAGCAAAACAAAGCTATGACCTCATTTCGACTCAGGATTTCCTACTCGTTATTTTATTTTTTCCTTTGTCACACCTTCCAGGCACAAGCAATAATGATATGCAATGAAATTTGAAATCTTTGAGTTGTATATGGCATATTGTGTCATTGAAGAAATATTTCCGTCACCCGTTTGTTATAAACTCTATACATCATGGTCATCCACTTATTTCAGTTCCTCGACACTTTATTGGCTCTTGCCATACTTACCCATCACTTTATTCACACTCTGTAATATTGATTTCTTTTTAAAAAATAGGTCTATACCCTTTTGTGAGAACCGTTCAACTCTTGAACATATATTTTGTAATTCATCGTACTCTATTTGTTGAGAAAAAGAAAACACATGCAATACAATGGTATATCTGATCTACATTATTGGTTTCAAAATACATATATTTGGCTCAGTTATGACTATGTTTCAAAAGAAATATTATATCTAAATTGGGTATCAGTTTTCATTATTATCTTGATAGATTCTTTAGGATTTATTACCATTCCTACACTTGCATGCAAGGATGTGCAGAAATGGAGTGAGTTGTCGAAGTTCTGCTTTAAAAATGAGAAATGCCTTTGTAAAAAAGAGCCAAGTATATAATAAAAAAAAATATGCAAAATTTGCATGAATCATCCATCTTCCTGAGCTATTACTTCCTAACCCGAGCCATGATTAAATTATATTAATGAACATTCATTGAAATACTGTTTATTTGTGTTTGCATGTAGTTGATAGCATGTTACAAGCTCAGATGTTTAATATATGAGGTTAATTGTATTTGTGCATATTACTAGATGAGATTCTTTAGCATAGGTTCTCATGGGTCCTGAAGAGGATAGGGAAGAAGACCTAATGTAATATGGAAGAAAGGAGGAACAAGAGGATAAGATTTTATGCTCATTTTGATGCAAATTTTAATGAGTTTAACTAGTTGGCACAAACATGGAATCTTTTCTTGGGTGGACAAAAATCTTTACCTAAACCTTTTGTACCTACTAATGCCCCTTTGTAGCCTCATCCAAGCATAGAATACATTCCTTTGCAGCCTCAACTAGATCCTATCAATGATGGGTGGGGAGGAAATCCAAAAAGACTTGCCTCTCGAATTGCAAATTAGCCTAGCAACCATAAAAACAAATTGATTGAATGATTTCCCCTATTGCTACTTCTACCAATTCATTCACTCAAAACCAACCATGCATTGAAATCAATTCTTCTTCATAGAAGTTGACAACAAATGAAAAAGGAAAGAAACCTCTGGATATGTTAGAAAAACAGGATCGCAAAGCAATAAAATAAAACAAATGTGGAAATAAAACACAGAATATACACAATACAATAGAGACACATATATGCGTGATTCGCCTAATGTGGGCTACATCCACCACAGAAATTGTCAGGTCCTTCCTTTTTATTATCTATCAAAATGAAGGGATACAACCTCTGAATCAGGAAGATAATCAAGCTCCAGAACCAACAATCTCCCACTTGGAGACTGATCACAACAACTCCATTGTTGTTGTACCTACTGGAATATACTCCACCTTGGACCTGGAAAATTTATCATCTTCACCTTCACACTTGAAGACCAAATGTAATGGAGCAGGAACTTAGTTTCTCCCTGGTTACTCCCTTTGTTAACATGTCTGCAGGATTTTGGCTAGTATGTATATTTTTCAACTTCAAATGTTCATCTTCCAAGATGGATGGTATGAAATGGTTCCTGAGCTATATATTCTTAGTCTTTGAATGGATGGATGAATTATTTGCAAGATGAATGGCACCATCACTGTCATAGTACAACTCGTTATTCTCCTACTTCTTTCTCAATTCCTCCATAAACCTCTAGAACCAAATCATTTCTTTACTAGCCTATGTAGAAACAACATACTCTACTTATGTTGTTGAAAGTGAAACAACCTTTTGTAGTTTTTAAATCCAACTTATTGTTGTTCCACCTACAGTAAAAACATACCATGTGGTGCTCCTCCTGCTATATTTATCACCTACCATATCTGAATCAACATGTCCCTATAGAATAGTGTTTGAACCTCCAAAACATAATGCATGAGTAGTAGTACCTCTCAAATATTTGAGAATCCACTTTATTGCCTCCCAATGTTCTTTTCCTGGATTTTTCATATACCTGCTCACAACTCCCACTGCATGTGCAATATCTGGTCTTGTGCAAACCATCGCATACAACAAGTTTCCAATTGTTGATGAATAAGGGACCTTGGACATGTATTTTATCTCCTCCTTCGTCTTGGGACACATTTCCTTAGTTAATTTGAAATGGTTGGCCAAATATGTACTAATTGGTTTTTCATTTTGCATTCTAAACCTCTCCAACACCTTCTCTATGTACTCATCCTAAGACAGTGTCAATTTGCAATTTTTCATGTCTCTTGTTATTCTCATACCAAGGATTTTCTTTGCAGCACCCAAATCCTTCATTGCAAATGAATTAGACAATTTCTTCTTGAGCACATTTATATCCTACATATTAGACCCTGCAACAAGCATGTCATCTACATACAATAGCAAGATAATATAGCTTCCATTTTCTAGCCTTTCAAAATAAACACAGTGATCAGAATGACAACTATTATAACCTTGTTCTGTCATAAACCTAGCAAACTTCAAATACCACTGTCTTGGAGCTTGCTTTAGACCATACAAGATCTTCTTCAACCTGCATACCAAATTCTCCTTTCATTTGACCTCATACCCATGTGGTTGTTGCATATAAATCTCTTCCTCCAAATCCCCATGGAGAAAAGTTGTTTTTACATCTAACTATTCAAGATGCAAATCTTATACTTCCAAATGACTTAAAATAGTCCTAATTGAAGTCATTTTAACAACAAGAGAAAATATTTCATTAAAATATATACCTTTCTTTTGTGCAAACCCATTTACAACAAGTCTAGCCTTGTATCGCTTTTTGCCTCCATATTCTTCCTTCAAAATGTAAACCCATTTATTCTACAATGCTCTTTTTCCTGCAGGAAAATGAACCAAGTCCCAAGTCTAGTTATTTACCAAGGAATCCATTTCCTCTTTCATGCCTTGATCCCATTTCTTTTTAGTGTCTACCTGCATTGCTTCTGCATAACTTTCTGGTTCACCAGAATCAATCAACAATAAATAATACAATGAAGGAGAGTATCGTTCAGGGGGTCTACTTAACCCGGTAGATATTCTAAAAACACTTGCAGGATTTTGAGGTACATGTTACTCCTGTTTTTGTACATTTTGATTTTCTGGTACCTTTGGAATTTCTTTTTTCAGTGATCTCATCAAGCACTGTGTATTCTGGTTTTTATTTTTCATGTTTCTTTCCCTGCTACTGATCTTTGTACATGACCTTATCATTGAATATGACATCTCTACTTCTAATTATTTTGTGATTTTCATAATCTCATAAGCGATAACCAAAATCATTAACACCATTTCCAATAAATGTACACTTCTTGGATTTTGCCTCAAGCTTTGTTCTATTTTCTTTATCAATATGGACAAATGCTCCACAACCGAAAGCCTTCAAAAAAGAACAGTTTACCTTTTTACCTGTCCATGCCTCCTATGGAATTCCACCAACCAAAGCGATTGAAGGTCCTTTGTTTATTAAGTAAACAATAATATTTACAACATTTGCCCAAAACTGTAAGGGCAACCCAGAATGCAATCTCCTACTCCTTGCACACTCTATGATTGTCATGTTCATCCTTTCTGACACACCATTTCCTTGTGGTGTTTCTAGAACTGTTTTCTCTCTAGGAATCCCATGGTATGAACATTAATCATCAAAATCATTGCTACAATATTCACCTCCATTTTCTTATCTAAGACACTTCAACCTTTTTCCTGTTTCATTCTCAACCAAAACTTTCCACTTCTTAAAAGTATCAAAAACATCATTTTTTTGTCGAATGCAATAAACCCAAGTTTTTCTAGTTGCATCATCAATAAATGTAACATAATAATGAGAGCCACGAAGAGATGATACTTGTGTTGG
This sequence comes from Picea engelmannii, assembly GCA_009831015.1. NCBI lineage: Eukaryota > Viridiplantae > Streptophyta > Pinopsida > Pinales > Pinaceae > Picea > Picea engelmannii. The sequence goes on along the minus strand of ML776784.1, from coordinate 2,152,432 downwards.
TCCCCATACATCTGTATGCACAAGCTCTAACCTTTCACTCTTCTTTTATTTTCTGACTCTCAGAAATGTGACTCTCTTTTGTTTTCCATAAACACAGTGCTCATAGAAATACAAATCAATTTGTTTAAGATCTGGAAACAAATTCCTTTTGTGAAGTATATACATCCCCTTCTCACTCATGTGTCCAAGCCTATGATGCCAAAGTGATGTATCCATTCATGTAGAATCTAAAAAGATAGAAGAATCAATATTACTAGTACATAAATACAATGTACCTAGCTTCTCTCTGTTTGTTATCACCAGTGATCCTGTGGTGACCTTCCACACCTTATCTGTAAATATGGATATATAGCCTTCACTTGCCAATTGCCCTGTTGAAATCATATTTTTCCTTAGATCTGGAACATTTCTTACCTCTTTCAACAACCATTGGTTTCCATTCTTTTTCTTTATTTCTACCTTTCCCATTCCAACAATTTTTCATGGTGCATCATCACCCAAATGAACCTGTCCAAAATCACTTTGAACATAATCTAGAAAACGTTTTCAATGGGGCGTGGCATGAAATGAAGCCCTTGGATCTACTACCCAAGACTCATAAATATTATCTACAGAAAGAATCAAAGCATCTTGTAACACATCACCTATTACATTTGCTTCCTGGTTTTTCTCATGGTGTGCATCTCTTTGTTTCTTTGGAGCTCTACAGTCTTTCTTTAGATGTCATTTATTCCCACAATTCCAACACTCTATCTTTCCCAGTCTGGATTTGGATTTTCCCTTCCTAGAATTCTCACAGTTCTCTAAGCCCTTTCCTCTATCCTTTTGTCTTCTCATTTTCTCCATGTTAAACACATTACCTGATGTCTCACATGTGTTTTTCCATCACATTTCCTCGCTAAGGATAACACCAACAACATCATCAAATTTTAGAGTATTTGCACCAAAGACATAGTTACTTATAGCCATGACCAAGTCGTTCCAACTTTTTGTCAATGAGCACAATATTAGACAAGCCCTGACCTCATCATCAAAGTCCAATTTTACAAAACTTAGCAGATTAGTAACAGTATTAAATTCATTTAAATGATTTGCAACAAACCCACCTTCTGACATCTTCATATTAAATAATCTCTTCATTAGAAATACCTTATTGGATGCTGAGGGTTTTTCATATAGTTTAGTCAATGCATCCACCATCTCCTTCTTTGTCTTTTCTTTTGAAATATTGAAGGCCATCGATGCTGTCAAGCTCAGTCGTATCATTCCTAATGTCTTTATGTCAAGAACATCCCATTCTTTGCCTTCATGGTCGTCGGCTTCTTTGTTATTCCACCCAATGGTAGGAATAGATCCTTCTGATATAAATAATCTTCCATCTACATCTTCGATAACTGGTAGTTTTGGCTGTTAAATTTATCGACCCTAAAATTTGCATTTTTCACCATTGCTCCCACTCGAACTAGGAACCCTCTTTTCCTGCGAGATACCTTTCTCTTTGATACTAGTTGTTAGAAAACCAGGATCGTGGAGCAATAAAATAAAACAAATGCGGAAATAAAACACAGAATATACACAACACAATAGAGACACAAATATATGTGGTTCACCCAGCGTGGGCTACATACACCAGAGAAATTGCAAGGTCCTTCCTTTTTATTATCCAGCAAAATGAAGGGATACAACCTACAACACATCCATTGTAACTTCATCTTCTTTCTCTCACTGTATCTTCTCTCAGAATACATTAATCACACACATACACATTCACAATACAATTGCCTCATAAAATAGGGTTTCCTTCTAGGGAAAAAATATCTAAAAATAACTTATATCGTCAAATTTGTAACCTTATAATGAAAATTCCATATTGACTACGAAATTACAATATTTTACAAGGCAATTTTTCACAGTCTTTCGCTTCGGGGGCACTGCCCCCAAATCCCTCGCTAGGGGGGGGCTACAAAAAATTTCGTCACCCACCCACCCCCCCCTAGACCCCCCCGGAAATAGTTGTGGGGGGGCAAGCCCCACCACACCCCCCTCGTTAAGGAATGTAGTCCAAGCCTATCTAAAACAAACCTTTGAATCAGGAAGATAATCAGGCTCCACAACCAATAGGATAAATCCTCCAGCATTGAGTCTTCAAAGTCTATTTCTACTCACTCTAAAGAAGACACTAAGGAGATTTCACATGTGGATGTGTTCCCGGAATTATCTCATTATTGATGCTTTTATGTTTATGATGTGTTTGATGATATGTGCTTGATTTTGACTAGATTTGACATTTTAAATTTTGACTTAAAACCTATAATGTTTATGACACTTCTGGGAATCAGGTTTTATATCTTAAGTTTATTTTTTATATATGGAGGGACAAGGTTATGTTTTTAATATATCTTGATGGTTTTCATATTTCTATGGTCATGATGTGTATATGGTTTTACATTGGTTGTTTCAAGAAGATTAATAGAAGTTACAAGAGGTACATGAATTGATGGGAGACATAAGTTTTTGTTGTTGATAAGTTTAGTGGGACCCCTTGTTGATTAAGGTTGGTTGTCATTGATGTCAACCCTTGAAGAAATCCCAGTAGCACAAAGGTTGGGTAATGGACCCAATATTGTTTGATGTAAAGATGAATCATTATTTTCTTGTCATGGTTGATAATAAGTAGAAATGGGTGAACTTCAAAGTGGTCCCCTTATAGTGAAATCCCTCACAGGAAGGCGCTTTGCAGATTGAGTTATCCTAGAATTATGGTTAGAGAAACCATGCTTATTTATGGAATAATGAGATGAAGATAAGTGAATTTTTCATTGAAACTGTCCTATATGGATAGTGTTTGTCATGCCATTTCCGGTGGTATGTGGAACATCACATAACTCGTCACGGTTAGAGAGTTATGGCCATGAGAAGTTGGAGAACCTAGATTTGGGTAATGGACCCAAGTTTGTTTGATGGATAATGGTATGAGTTTTGATATATTTTCAGGTAATACTATTCTATATGGATGTTACATGCCATTCATTTTCTGTTGGTATGTGGAACGTCACATAACTCCTCACGGTTTGAGAGTTATGGCCTTACGAAGTTGGATGACCCTCTTATGTCATCTAGAAGCCCCAAAAGGTCAAAGTAGTCAAAGTGGTTTAAGAGATTTTAGAAGGTAAATAATAAAGTGAA
>ML776784.1:2124165-2149161 GCA_009831015.1 Picea engelmannii | reverse complement strand
CCTAAAATAAGGAAAGTGGGCAAAGTGACCTAGAAGATGTTTTTAAGGAAGCTACTTGGAGAGTATAAATAAGAGGCAAGGCTCTCTCATTTTAGACACACTTGAGCATATTGAATACCTATAGGTGTCTGAGGTAACCAAAGTATATCTAAGCTGAATTTCTGATGGAAGGTGAAAAAAAGAAGGCCAGAATTCAAGGAAGGATAAATTCTTTTGATGATGCTTTCTAAGGTATGTTATTTACAGGTCATCTCACCATTTTCGTAATAACTTTTTTTCTAGAATGCTTCAGACCGTGAAATTTCTATTCCATTGACGAAACATATCCAAGTATCTGTGGTAAAAAATTCATCTTGTTGGTCGTATTTTTGGAGTTACACTCCGTGGAAAATAGGGTTTGTGGCTAGTCCTGAAACTAGTCAAAAAAAGGTGTAGAGGGTAAAACGTCGTAACTTATTCATAACAGATCCAAATTCCGTAAGAAAAAATGTGTTGGTTATATTACAGTATTTGGTACATTGTGTAACATTTTCATTGATTCAACAAGTATTTTGTGCGGGGCACGCTCTACAAGGTCACTCTCTAGAACAAGTCAGAATTCAACAAGGTATGTCATTTTTGCTATAACTACTTTTCTGAGTGTTTCCAAGTAGTGAAACCTGGAGGAATTGCATAAAACACACTGAAGAACATTGTGTATCATTTTTAGATCTCTATTCATTACAGGTACAAATTTATGATTATTTCAAGTTAGGGTTGTTGACTAATCCAAAACTAGTCATGTGAGAGTAAAGAAAAGTTTGATGTAAATGTTAGTCTCTTGTTGTTTAAAGTTAAGGAAGGTTTGCAGGTATGTGATAATATACACCAGGTCTATTACAGAGTTATAAATCATATTTGGATGATGAAATTGATGAGGGCTTTTGGTTGAGGTACAAGTTGGGTACATGGTTGAGACAAGTAGTTGATGAGTTGGCATATACATAAGGTGTATAGTTGATGATGTTGGTACATATTGATGAGTCATAGTTGATGAGTAGTTGACAGATGATTGGTACATACTTGGTACATGTTTTGTTGCACTTGTTTATGGTATAGGTTGATTACAGATTATTTGGTACAGTTTGGTGCATGGTTGATGCACTTGTTTATGGTACAGCCTGATTATAGGTTGAGGTACAGATTGATGCATGGTTTAGGTTTATTGGTACAGGTTTACAGTGGTATATCTCACAGTGATAGTGTGACAGTGGTTTCATCATTCTAATTCTACTTTAGGGCGGTTTGACGGGGCAAGGACAGGTGGTTGTAGCCACCTTTCAGTTGTATCCGGAAAACATAGGGGGTTGTAACCTCCTTCTGGTCGTAACCAGAGAATTGGGGAGTTGGAGCTTCCCTCAGGTTGTAGCCTTAGAAACTAGAGGGTTGGAACCTCCTTCCAGTTGCAGCTGGAAAACAAAGGAAATTGGTGCTTCCAATGAATGTAATTCTTCAATACATATAAGAAAAAACATTATGTGGTTTTATCCCGATTTGGGTTTCCACGTAAAACATCGGTGTACTATGTATGTGTGTGATTGTTCATTTCTTATTGCTCATTATTGGATAATAATTCTACATTGATATAACACTTGGATTATTTGAAGAAAAAATATTATAATTATGATATTACTGATTCACCCCCCCTCTCAGTAATCCAACAATTGGTATCAGAGCAGGTTCCTTCAGAAATTAGTTTAACCATTGAAAGGTAGATCATGGAGAGTACCAACTTGTATAAAAATGGAATACCACAGTTTGATGGACAGAAGTATGTTTTTTGGAGCATAAGGATGAAGACATATATACAGGCACATGGATTTCAAGTTTGGAAATCAATTGTAGATGGATGCACAACACCAGCAGTTCCACCAACAAATGACAAAGCAGTGAAACTCGGTGAGAATAATTCCAAATCCAAAAATGCACTTTTGAATGGTATAAATGATACAGTATTCACCAAAGTTGCACATTGTAAATCCGCTAAAGAGATTTGGGACAAGCTTCGAAATATTTATGAAGGAAATACAAAAGTCAAAGATTCAAACTTACAGAGGTCAGTTCAAACAACTAAAAATTAAGGAAGATGAGAATATTGCAGCCTACTTATTATGAATCGATTAAATAGTGAATGCAATCATAGGATTGGGAGAAGAAATTGAAGAATCTGTAATTATTCAAAAGGTACTAAGATCTCTTCATGTGATATTTAACCCTAAGATATCAACATTAGAAGAAAGATCAGATCTAAACTCAATAAGCATGGATGAACTGCATGGAATCTTCACAGCATATGAAATGAGAAATGAACAGGAAAATCCAGATGTAAAAGAAGCAGCCTTCAAAGCATCCAAAAGATCAAGGTAAAATAAAAATGAATAAGAAGAATATAACAACATCAGTGACATCTCGAAAGAGGATGAAGAAGTGGCCAACTTTGTCAAAAGATTGAACAAGGGAACCGACGGTAGGTATAGAGGCAAGTTTCCTTTAATTTGTTTTAATTGTGATGGTATTGGTCATTTTGCTAACAAATGTCCTCATAAGAAAAAGAGAAATGATGAAGGTTACTCAAAAGGAAAACACACATATAAAGACAAAAGAACTACAAAGAAAGTTTTCAAGAAAATTTTATGCACCAAAGAAGACAGCTCATCATCAGATGAAGATGAAGTCAGTGACAATGAGACGGGAAGAGTTTTATTCATGGCCGTAAAAGACTCTGACAAAGAAGACTTTGAAGAAGAATATGAAGAAGTCGAAGAAGAAATTGAAGAAACGGAAGTTGACTATCGAGAAGAATTAATGTGTGCCATAGAAGTTATCAGAAGAGAAAAGAAGAAAAACAAGAAACTATAAGCAGAACTAGACAAGAAAAAGGATACCCGAGAACTAGAACAAATTATCACAAAATTGAAGGTTCAAATAGAAGAAGATAAAAGAATTGATGAAGCACTCAAGGAAAAGCTAGAAGAAAAGGACTGGATCATTGGAAACTTGGAAGCAGATATTGTCGCACTAAGAAAGGATATTCAAAAGAAAAATATGCAGAATAGCTCAAAAGTTCTAGATGACATTATCAGTAGTCAAAAATCTCATCTTAACAAGTCCAGACTTGGATACAATCAGATAGAAAAGGGATCAAGCTCCAAAACAAGAGAGCAAGAAAAATATCCAAAAAGTTATGCAAAAACAATCAAAGGGGATAGGAAGATATACAAAGAAGATTATAGGGACACTTCTCCACCAAGAAGATTCAAATTTCAGAATCAACAACAAACAAATAGGCCTCAAGAAGAAGAAGGATTCATAAGAGCACCTCCTTTCAGAAGATCTTCAACTCCCAGGTATCAAATTATATTTTTTGGTTTATGTTATGCATGTAATAATTTTGGACATAAAGCTGTGAATTGCAGAGCTAACAACAGGAACAATAACAACTTTGAGAGTCATACACAAAGGGGTTATTCAAGAAGACCTAGTGAAACACAAAGAATAAGTTACAACAGGTTTGAATCTTTGAGCACTGAAGTGGAATGTTACAAATATAAAAAATTTGGACACGTGGCCAAAGATTGCAAAATGACAGTCCTTCCTAAAGAACCTCAACAGAATAACAACAGTCACAGATAGGAACCTCGTAAAACGACATGGATAAGAAAGAAAGATCAGTATAGCAATGAAGAATGAACAATTGCTCTAATAGCTAAGAAGAATAAACACGGTTGGTATGTTAACAGTGGATGTTCAAAAAACATGATAGGTGATAGAGACAAGTTTCTTACATTACGAAAGGAAAGAGATGGATCAGTCTCCTTCGGAAATGATGATTCAGCCAAAATCGTTGGAAAAGGCACAGTCCGAATTGGGAACAAGAATGAAAAGGCAGAAAATGTTCTACTAGTAGAAGATATGAAACATAATCTTCTAAGTGTGATTCAAATGTGTGACCAAGGTCATAAAGTTACTTTTGATTCACAAAAGTGTGAGATAAGAAAAGAAGGTTCAGGGAAATTGGTCGCTACAGCTGTAAGAACTTCAAGCAACATATATGTGTTAAGTGAAATTGGAAATGAAAAGCGTTGTCTAGGAAAGGAAGATGAAAGTTGGCTATGGCACAGAAGAATGGGGCACATACATTTTGATAACCTTGGCAAAGTCAGTAAAAGAGAAGCAGTCAGATAAATTCCCCAGATCATGAAACCAAAAAACACTTTATGCAAGCATTGTCAACAAGGAAAGCAAACAAAGACCATGTTTAAATCAAAGGAATATTCAACGACAAGACTACTGGAAATTGTGCATACTGATCTAGTTGGACCAACTAAAACAAAGGGCTTAAAAGGTGAGAAATACTTCATGTTATTAGTTGAGGATTATACAAGAATGACTGCAGTTGGCTTTCTATAGAATAAGTCAGAAGATTTTGAAAACTTCAAGATCTACAAGGAAAAGGTAGAAAATGAAATAGATTCAAAAATCAAATGTTTGAGATCTGATAATGGAGGAGACTTCACCTCAAAGGAATTTATGGACTACTGCATCAATCATGGAATAAAAAGGCAATTCTCCGTTGCTAGGACAACTCAACAAAATGGAGTTGTTGAAAGAAAGAACATGACAGTACAGGAAATGTCTCGAACAATGTTAATGGATTCAAAATTGACATATATTTTTTGGACACAGGCAGTGCATACATCATTTCACATTCAAAATGGAGTAATGCTCAGAAACAACACTGACAAAACTCCTTACAAACTATGGAAAGGAAGACTAGCAAATGTAAAGAACTTCAGAGTTTTTCGAAGAAAATGTTATATCAAAAGAGAATATGGCGGAATGGGAAAGTTTGAATCTCATGTGGACAATGGAGTCCTTGTTGGTTACTCAAGTACAAGGAAATCATACAAGCGTTACAATCTAAGATTAAACAAAGTTGTGGAAAACATCAACGTAAAAATTGATGAAACAGGAAAACCAGAATCAAAGGAAGGAAATGAATCAATGAAACAACCCTTAGAAGAAGAAGCAGAAGATAAAAAAGAAGTAAAAGAGGAAGATGGAGAGAATCCGATAGAAGCAGAAGAGAAAGTTCAGCAAGTGTCTCCAAAGACACCCAGTAAACGAGTACAGAAGAATCATCCTTCAGATCAGATTATCGGAAACAAAGATGTAGGAGTTGAGACTAGAAGAAGAATTCGTTCACCAGAACAAACACACCTAGCACTCTTATCTACAATTGAACCAAAATTTTTTGAAGAAGCCAGCAAGGATGAATCTTGGAATAAGGCCATGGATGAAGAATTGGATCAAATAGAGAAAAATGACACTTGGGAACTAGTTCCAAGACCAAAGAATAAGAATGTGATCGGCACAAAGTGGGTCTTCAGGAACAAATTGAATGAAGATGGACAGGTTACAAGGAACAAAGCTATATTTGTATGTAAAGGATATGCACAGAATGAAGGAATCGACTTTGAAGAGACATTTTCCCTAGTTGCTAGAATGGAAGCAATCTGTTTTCTTTTAGCTTGTGCATGCTCCAAAAATATTAAAATGTATCAAATGGACGTAAAATCATCTTTTCTGAATGGAGAACTTGAAGAAGAAGTCTACATTGAACAACCAAAAGGATTTTAGTTGTCAGAAAACGCAAATTATGTGTGTAAATTAAGGAAGGCATTGTATGGTCTAAAACAGGCTCCTAGAGCATGGTACTTTAGACTGGATAAGTATCTGCAACAGGCAGGGTTCAGAAAAGGAAGTGCAGACAACAACCTCTACATCAAGGTAAGTCAAGGTAATATTTTATTAATTGAAGTTTATGTTGATGATATTATTTTTGGTAGTGATGATGACAGGTTAAGCCAGAAATTTGCAAAAGATATGCATAATGAATTTGAAATGTTGTTACTTGGAGAACTATCTTTTTTTCTAGGACTTCAAATACGCCAAAGAAACCAAGGAATTTTTATTTCTCAAACCAAGTATATCAGAGAAATGTTAAAAAGGTTCAGTATGGAAGATTGCAAACCAATTATCACTCCCATGAAAACCAGTTGCAATTTGAGGAAAGATGATGATTCGAAGTCTACAGATTAGAGACAATGTAGGTCAATGATTGGCAACCTACTATATGTGACAACATATAGACTAGATGTAATGCAGGCAGATGGACAAGTGGCACAATTTCAAGCAACACCAAAGGAATCACATGTATTAGCAGTGAAGAGGATTTTCAGATATCTCAAAGGAATAGAAGAGTTTGGATTATGGTATCCAAGATGAAAGGATCTATCACTTATTGTCTACACAAATGCAGATTGGGCAGGTTGTATTGATTACCGACGACGCACCAGTGGAGCAACATTCTACTTGGGTGAGTGTTTAGTATCATGGCTAAGCAAAAACCAATCATCAGTATCTTTATCTATAGTCGAGGCAGAGTACATTGCAACAACATCATGTTGTACACAGGTTCTTTGGATGAAACAAACTCTGACAGATATACAGGTTGAGTATGATGATCCCATTCCAATCTATTGTGATAATACAAACACCATTAGTATCTCAAAGAATCTAGTGATGCGCTCCAAGATGAAGCACATTTCAATCAAGTATCACTTTTTACGGGAACAGATTGCAGAAAAGAACATCAGAGTTGAGTATGTGGCCACAAAAGAACAAATGGCAGACATCTTTACAAAACCACTTCCACGGAAAGCCTTTGAGTATCTTCGCCAGAGACTCGGAGTTATTTCTACTCCAAAATGAATGCTTTTGAATGCTTATCTTATATGTCTTAGATGTACACGAGGAAGCAACATAAGAAGACAGTTCAGTCAGGAGGAGCAGCCCCAGATGGAAAGATACCTTTGCCATTGATGACAAAGGGGGAGAGATTTATCAAATGTAGAGGATAGAGGGATGGTTCCAAGGGGAGTAGATTTATCAGATGCAGAGAACAGAGGCATGGTTCCAGGGGGAGCATGAGTGATATTATTTCAGTATTGCATCAGAGTGTTTCCATCAATGCCAAAGGGGAAGATTGTTGATTAAGGTTGGTTGTCATTGATGTCAACCCTTGAAGAAATCCCAGTAGAACAAAGGTTGGGTAATAGACCCAAGATTGTTTGATGTAAATATGAATCGTTATTTTCTTGTCATGGTTGATAATAAGTAGAAATGGATGAACTTCAAATTGGTCCCCTTATGGTGAAAGCCCTCACATGAAGACACTTTGCGGATTGAGTTATCCTAGAAGTATGGTTTGAGAACCCATGCTTATTTATGGAATAATGAGATAAAGGTCAGCAAATTTTTCATTGAAACTATCATAGATGTATAGTTCTTGTCATGTCATTTTCAATGGTATGTGGAACGTCAAATAACTCCTCACTGTTAGAGAGTTATGGCCATGAGAAGTTGGAGAACCCAGGTTTGGGTAATGGACCCAAGTTTGTTTGATGGATAATGGTATGAGTTTTGATATATTTGCAAGTAATACTATTTTATATGGATGGTACATGTCATTCCATTTCTGGTGGTATGTGGAATGTCACATAACTACTCATGGTTTGAGAGTTATGGCCTTACGAAATTGGATGACCCTCTTATGTCATCTAGAAGCCCCAAAAGGTCAAAGTAGTCAAAGTGATTTAAGAGATTTTAGAAGGTAAATAATAAAGTGAATTGATGAGTGTAATATAATTCAAAGTGAATACAAAATGAATTATTTAAATAATAAATTTAATGGAGAAATTAGAATTGGGTTAACCCTAAAATAAGGAAAGTGGACAAAGTGACCTAGAAGATGTTTTTAAGGAAGCTACTTGGAGAGTATAAATAAGAGGCAAGGCTCTCTCATTTTAGACAGACTTGAGAATATTGAATACCTATAGGTTTCTAAGGTAACCAAAGGATATATAAGCTGAATTTATGAGGGAATGTGAAGAAAAGAAGGTCGAAATTCAAGGCAGGATAAATTCTTTTGATGATGTTTTTTAAGGTATGTTATTTACAGGTCATCTCACCATTTTCGCAATAATATTTTTTATAGAATGCTTCAGACCGTGAAATTTCTATGCCATTGAGGAAACATATCCAAGTATCTGTGGTAAAAAATTAAGCTTTTGGGTCATTGTATTTTTGGAGTTACACTCTGTGGAAAATAGGGTTTGTGGCTAGTCTTGAAACTAGTCAAAAACGGGTGTTGGTTAGAGTACAATATGTAGTAATATTTGTAACAGTTTCAGATCGATTCAAAAAATATTCCATGTGGGGCATTCTCTACAAGGTCACTCTCTAGAATAAGCAAGAATTCATCAAGGTATGTCATTTTTTCTATAACTACCTTTCTGAGAGGTTCCAAGTAGTGAAACCTGGAGGAATTGCATAAAACAAACTGAAGAAAATTGTGTATCAGTTTTAGATATTTATTCATTATAGGTACAAAGTTATGATTATTTCAAGTTGGGGTTGTTGACTAATCCAAAACTAGTCATGCAAGACTAAAGACAAGTTTGATGTAAATGTTAGTCTCTTGTTGTTTAAAGTTAAGGAAGGTTTGCAGGTATGTGATAATATACACCAGGTCTATTACATATTTATAAATCATATTTGGATGATGAAATTGATGAGGGATTTTGGTTGAGGTACAAATTGGGTACATGGTTGAGACAAGTAGTTGATGAGTTGGAACATACATGAGGTGTATAGTTGATGATGTTGGTACATATTGATGAGTCATAGTTGATGAGTAGTTGACACATGATTGGTACATACTTGCTACATGGTTGGTTTCACTTGTTTATGGTACAGGTTGATTACAGGTTGGTGCATGGTTGATGCACTTGTTTATGGTACAGGTTGGTGCATGGTTGATGCACTTTTTTATGGTACAGGTTGATTACAGGTTGAGGTACAAGTTGATGCATGGTTCAGGTTTATTAGTACAGGTTTACAGCGATATATCTCACAGTGATAGTGTGGCAGTGGTTTCATCATTCTACTTCTACTTCAGGGCGGTTGGACGAGGCAAGCACAGGTGGTTGTAGCCACCTTCTGGTTGTAGCTGAAGAACATAGGGGGTTTTAACCTCCTTCTGGTTGTATCCATAGAATTGGGGAGTTGGAGCTTCCCTCAGGTTGTAGCCTGAGAAACTAGAGGGTTGGAGTCTCCTTCCAGTTGCAGCTGGAAAGCAAAGGAAGTTGGTGCTTCCAATGAATGTAATTCTTCAAGACATATAAGAAAAAACATTCTGTGGTTTTCTCTCAATTTGGGTTTCCTCGTAAAACACTAGTGTACTCTGTATGTGTGTGATTGTTCATTTCTTATTGCTCATTATTCGATAATAATTCTACATTGATATAACACTTGGATTATTTGAAGAAAAAGGATTATAATTATGCTATTACTGATTCACCCCCCCTCTCAGTAATCCAACACCCCTGCCTATATTATGTTCACTAATATAATCCCAAAGCTAATTTATTAATTTAAGTTTCATTAATCCAATTTTCTCCTCCATTTCTCGTAAATATTTATTAAATAGAAAATGGTTGAAACCAAATAACTGCTTGAAACAAATACAAAAGGAGAAAGAAAGATCATTGGAAGGGGAATTCATTCAGAGAGAGGTATGCTAAATCTTTGAGAGTTTTTTGCATTTGATTAATTTTCTCACGTCCATACTTAGTTTTCTCTGGGCTAAATAGTTGTGTTGATAGTAGGGATTTCTCTAAAAGTGGCAAAGAAAGGAAAAGTGGGACTGATTTGATCTTCTTTTTCGAGGTTGTTTATTTATTTTTGTATTGTTTTCTCTTTTAGAAGTTATGAATTTCTTTAGTGCTAATCAGTGGTACATTATATAGATTATAAATTGCATGCATCACATTACTTGAGGTGGTCCAAGTCATATTATAGAATTTTTTTTCTTTCTTAGGCACTTGGATTCTTTTGTGTTATTTTGTTTACATCTAAGGCTTCCAAATATTTATTTGGTCCAAGTTCTTGCAAGAACGTGAAAAAACTATTTTGTCCAAAACTAATATATGGTTAATCAATAAAGGATCATTGCATTTCTTCCATTGTCGAGTCTTTAATCACTACTTAAGTGAATCATTTCAGTTTTTGATACATTTATTTATGTTATATTTATCATCTATTGTTTCTACAAGTTTATTTTTCTTTGCTTATATTATTTAAGTAATTAGTATATATCTTATTTACTTTAATTTTTGTAAAGTATTTTCCTATTATTTTAATTTTTATATTTCTTGTGTACTTACTTATTTTTATTTGAAGAAAGTTTTAAAAATTAGAAAACATAAAGGGTGAGTGCAAGCTAATGATGTGTTAGTGGCAATGAAAACCTAGAAAAACAACAATTTGTTAACTTGGAGGGATTATTCAAGGTACTTTTACAATGAATTTTGAATATGGTGTAAGAAGATGAAACGTAGGAAAATGAATTAACTTTTTGAATATACAACTTTTATTCATAGATATTGTGAATAACTATGTCAAATTTGATTTTTTCTAACAATGGTATCTTATTTTTCCAACAAAATATAAGGTATATGTTTTTGTTTGTGCAAGTGTTGAGTACCTTAATGATGGAATTTTGTTCCAAAAACTTGTATACTTGTAGAGAACCTGTTTTTATTGTGCCATGTATTTTTTGGAAATTTTTAATATTAATTTAATATTTTTTTTTAAATTATCGAAGTCAACATATTCTTGAAATTACAACGTCTTTTGTTCGTGCAAGCTAAGAGGGTATTAACATGATCAAAAACAAAAAATAATTAGATCATAGGTATCGATCTCATCTAATTTCGCATATAACTCATTTGAGAAATGGTTGAGTCGAAAAAAAGTTATAGCATAAATAAGAGAGGTATGTATTGTAGGATTTTTATATATGTGAAGACAAAAATAGATTAAAATAGTAAGCAATATTATTATTTTTTTTAAATTATATATTTGAAATCTCCATAGTTGACTCTATCTAGGTCTATAGTTTCATCAATAATTAAATTGTTTATCCTATAGAAAAATAACATCAAAGACAAATATATAGAGGGGTATTCACAAAAATGGAGGTTTTTATCAATTTGCAGATCGAACCACTAGGTTTTTCATCTCAAAGATAAATTTGAGCCAAACAAGTCAGCATACACCTTGTTAATCCCACCCAAAAAATTTGAATTCAAAAGAACATGTGCGTGTTCTAAGGAGCGTGCTCGCGCTCTAGGAACGTGCACGCACTATATGAACGTGCACACACTCTTATAAGTCATTTCCCTCTCGATATCTCTCTCCTCCCTCTCCTGCATCTACCACCCCTCTCTATCTCCCTCTCACTCTCCCTCTCTACCCCCCTATCTGTCTCTCTCTCTCTCCCTCACACTCCTATACATGGTAATACCTAAACATGGTAATACTTAGACATCACAAGACATGAAAAAACCTAGACCTAGACCTTACCTTGACATGCCTCTCTCTCTCTCTCTCTCTCTCTCTCTCTCTCTCTCTCTCTCTCTCTTTGCCCCTTTTCCCTCACTCTGCTCTCTCTTCCAACTCTCTTCCACCATTTCTCTATATCCTCATTGTTAGTCTTAGTCTCACTCTCTCTACCCCTCTTTCTCTCTCCATTCCCCCTCTCTATCTCCCTCTGTATTCCCCCCTTCCTCTCATTCTCTCTCTACCCCCCTTGTATGTCTCCCTCTTTGCTTCCCTTCCTCTCACTATACATATCTCTACCCCCCTCTCTATCTCCCTCTTCCCCCTCTCACACTTCGTCTCTACCCCTCGTCTTTGTCTTGTTATCTCCGCCCCCCTCCTCCTCCATCTCTCTCCTCCCCCTCCCACTATCTCTTCTATATATCTCCTACATATATCCCTCTCTCCTACATTAACCTCTCTCTCTACCCCCCTCTCTATTTTCACCTCTCTCCATCTCACACTCTCACACACTCTCTATGTTTCCCTTCTATGCCTTGCTCTCTCTCCATCCCACACACACTATCTACCCCCCCTCTATATCATACTCTCTCTCCCTCCCACACTCTAACACACTCACTATATACCTCCCCTCTTTTTCTTCCTCTCTCTCCCTCCCACACTCACACACACACTTTCTATCCCCCCTCTATGTCTTCCTCTCTCCCTCCCACACTCTAACACACTCACTCTCTACCTCCCCTCTTTTTCTACCTCTCTCTCCCTCCCACACTCTCTCACACACACTTTATATCCCCCCTCTATGTCTTCATATGTCTCCCTCCCACACTCTAACACACTTACTCTCTAACTCCCCTCTTTCTCTTCCTCTCTCTCCATCCCAAAATCTCACACTCTAGCAAGAGTGGTACATTGCAAGGCATGGTAAGGCAAGAAATTCCCTTGACCTGGACCTGGAAAGGCATGTCAAGACCTACACCTACACCTACAACGACACCTACATCTATAATTAGACCATAATCTAGACCTAGACCTTGTATCTCCATGCCTCACACTCTCACATACACTCCCTCTCTATATCCCCCCTCTTCAACTCTCTCCCTCTCTCTCTCTCTCCATCCGTCTATTTCTCTGCCCCCTCCCCCGCTCCCTATATTCATCCATCTATTTCTATCCCTCCTCCCTCCCTCTCTTTCCCTCCCTCCATCCATCCCCTTCCCCCCCCATCTGTCTCTCTCTCCCCCCTCCTTCCCTCCTCCTCTCTCTTTGTCTCTCTCCCCCTCCCTCTTCCCCTTTGTCCCTCCCTCCCCCTATAATCCTCCTCTCTCCCACCTCTTTATCTCTCTATGCTTGTTGTTAGTCTCACTCGCAATGTATCTCTCTACCCCTCTTTCTCTCTTTCTCATTCTACCTCCCTCTCTATCTCTCTCCATCTCACTCTCGACCTCTCTTCTTCTCTTCCTGGATCTCTCCCTCCCTCCCCCTCTTTCTCTACTCCCCTCTCTTTCTACCCTATCCCTCAATCTCTCCATCTCACTCTCAAGCTCTCTTTTACTCTTGTTGGATCTTTCCCTCCCTCCCCCCCTTCTCTTGCTTTAATGTACGCATATCTCCCCCTCACTCTATATCCCCCTCCATTTCTCACTCATTATATCCCACTCCCTCTCTCTCCTCTACTCTCCCCGCATTTATCTATTTATATCTCTCTACCCCCTTCCCTCTATCTCCCCCTTCCTCTCACACTCAATCTCACTCTCTCTCTACCCCCTCCTCCCTCTATCTCTCTCTCTCCCCCCATCCTTCCCACTATATCTTCGCTCTCTCTCATACTTCTACCCCTCGTCGCTATCTCTCCCCCACTTCCTCTCCTATATACCCTCTCTCTTTGTCTCCCTCTCCTTGTAAGTTTTTAAACCTATGAAGTAAGGCAATGCATACAGATTATTAAGAAAAATAGAAATTAATCAATGGCTCATACACATAGTACACATAGATTTACGCTAGAAATCCTTAATCGGGAGAAAACCAGCCTTCCTTGGTGTCGCACCTTTCAACTCTTCATTGTATTAATTTCACCATTCACCATACAATATATACAATATTTTAGGTATTTTGTAGCTACCAAAACCCTAATCCCTTAATCCGGGATTAATTTAGAAAACTGCTAAAAATAGAAAAATCCACTAAAATAGAAAAAACCACCCAAAAAAAAAATTCAGGGCGCTGCCCTGAACGTTGTGGTAAACTAGGGGGGGCAAACTTGGCTCCCCCTGGGACCCCCCAAGGAAAGTGCTCGATGCACACCACACAAAAATCAAAGGAACTTGGGATCGTTAGACACTGTTGTCGAATCTAACGCGCCCACGCACACACACATGCAAAGAGTATAACACATACCCAACATTCTCCCGCTCGTTGTTTTCTTTGCATACAGGGGTTCACGAGATTTCCTAGTCAACAATCCAGGGCAGCAATGCCCATTTTTCCTCTACACCAGGAGAACTTCTCTGTGCTCACACACTTTGTCAATGAATCTGCAACATTCTTCAAAGTGTCAACCTTATCCAACAACACCTTGTTTTCTTCAACCATGTCTCTCACAAAGTGATATTGAATATCAATATGCTTTGTCTTTGAATGATAAGCATGGCTCTTTGCCAGGAATATTGCACTCTAACTGTCACAATCTAATCTCATTGCTTGTTGTACCAACCCAATACCTGGACACAATCTATGTAAACATATTGTTTCTTTGCTTGCATGAGTGGCTACTATGTATTCTACTTCTATAGTTGAGAGTGACAATACAACCTATCTTTTGCTCATCCAACTAATTTCTCCTCCAAATAGGTTAAACACATACCCACTTGTAGATCTTCTGCGATCCAGATCTCCAACCCAGCTGCATCAACAAACCCATGTATGTCCAACACTCTATCCAATCCAGGTCTTCCTTGGTGGCACAATCAATAACTGGTAGTGCCACGCAAATACCTAAAGACCCTCTTTATTGTTTTCCAATGCTCCTTCCTTGGTTTTGACATATACCTGCTCAAAACCACCACTGCATGTGAAATGTCCAGTCTAGTACAAACCATTACATACATCAAACTTCCATCTGCACTGGAATATGGAACATGGGACATGTCTTCTTCTTCTTCATATGTCTTAGGACACTGATATGCAAATAACTTTACACCTATAGGAATAGGAACCTTGACCGGTTTACTTCCATGCATATTAAACCTCTACAATATCGTCTCAACATATTTTCTCTGATTCAACCAGATTTTCATGTTTGCACGATCTCTTTTAATCTCCGTTCCCATAATGAAGTTAGCAGCACCGACATCCTTCATGTCAAATTTGGAGGATAGTTATTTCCCATTTTAACCTCCTTGATAACATCCATGTTATTTCCTACCAGCAACATGTCATCAACATACAACACTACATAAATGAAGTGATTACCAACCTGCTTCGAATATACACAATGATCAGCCCTGCTTCTCACAAATCCCAATCCAAGGATGTATGTGTCAAACTTTTGGTACCACATCCTAGGTGACTGCTT
Source organism: Picea engelmannii (assembly GCA_009831015.1). Lineage (NCBI taxonomy): Eukaryota > Viridiplantae > Streptophyta > Pinopsida > Pinales > Pinaceae > Picea > Picea engelmannii. The sequence continues at coordinate 2,134,082 of ML776784.1, read as the reverse complement.
CAGACCATATAGTGACTTATTTAGCTTACATACCAACTCTTTCTTTCCCATCACTAAAAAACCTTATGGTTGCTTCATGTATATTTCTTCTTCCATATCCCCATGTAGGAATGTTGTCTTCACATCCATCTATTCCACTTCAAGATCAAAAGCAGCAGCAATAGATAAAAGAAATCTAATAGAAGTTAATTTGGCGACAAGAGAAAAAATCTCACCAAAGTCAATTCCCTCTACCTGGGAATAACATTTTACTACTAACCGAGCTTTGTATTTCTCCACTTTTCCTTTTTCATTAAACTTATTCTTAAACAACCATTCACTTCCAACATATTTTCTTCCAGCTGGCAACTCAACTAGATCCCATGCCTCATTATTATCCAAGGAATCCATTTCTTCAACCACGACCTTCTTCCAGAATTTAATATCCTCTGAACTCATTGCTTCCCTAACAGTTCTAGGATCATCATTAGTAATATATAAAGAAAAATTAGAACAAAAATCAGGTGGACTATACCTTTTCAGTTGCCTTATTTCCCTCACTGATCTCCTCAATACTGGAGTATGAGGTTATTCTTCTTCTGCTTCATCTTATTCAGTTGATTCAGATTTTGCATCATCCAACTCAAACTCTATTTTCTCAATTTATTCTTGCCTTGGTAGGAATTCATGTTTGGAAACATATTTCACCTCTCTAAAAACATCATCCCAATTGTAAACAGTCTTCTTAGTTTTTGGGTTCCAAAGCTTATAACCTTTCACACCATCTTTATAACCCATAAAGATACACTTTTCAACTCATAAAGATACACTTTTCAACTTTATTATCCAACTTACTCTTATTTTCCTTTGGAATATGTACATAAGAAGCAAAACCAAACACTTTGAGATGTTCAAGAGAGGGTTTCTTACCAGTCCATACCTCGTGTGGAGTTGTATCATCCATTGTTGATGAGGGTGATCAATTGACCAGGTAACATGTTGTACCCACTGCCTCTACCCAGAATTCTTGTCTTAACTCGACACCACTAAGCATGCTCCTTGCTTTTTCCATCAATGTCATTTTCATCCTTTCTGAAACTCCATTCTGTTGAGGTGTGTATGGAGTATTCTTTCTCCTTGCTATACCACACTTCTTACAGAATTCTTCGAATTCATTTCCGCATAATTCTCCACCATTACATGTCCTCAATACCTTTATTTTCTTCTATGTATTATTTTCTACCAGAGCCTTAAACTCTTTAAATTATCAAATACCTCAGATTTATTTCTAAGAAAACAAATCCATGTGTTCCTTGAGAAATCTTCTATGAATGAAACATAATACACAAATTTACCTAGTGATGGAACAGGAACAGGTCCAAACACATCACTGTGTATCAACTCTAAGATCCCCTTTCCTCTTGTAGCACCAAATGAGAATCTTACTTGATTTTTTTTACCATATACGCAATGTTCACAGAAATCAAAATCGAGAGTGAAATTAGACATACCTTCAACCATACCTTTACCGTGTAGTGTTCTAAGGCTATTTTCTCCAATATGCCCCAGCCTTTGATGCCACGGCATGGTCTTGTTTCCAGGGACAGTATTGGTCTTGTCTTCTTTATTTCTCTGCTTAGGTACAACAAAATTGTTACACCTATTAGTATAAGTGCTTCCCAAAAACTTGTATAGACTTCCACACCGAACTCCCCTCATCAACGCCATTGATCCTCGTACCATATTGCAAGTTCCCTTACCCAATACAGTATCCACTCCTACATCATCCAACTTTCTTACCAATATTAGGCTCTTGGCTAGTTTTGGAATGTGCAGAACCCAAGGAGAGTTCTAATCCTTCCATATTTCAGCAACAACTTAACACTTCCACGTCCCATGATTTTGGTTGTCGAGTCATCTCCTAGGAATACATCACCACCATCGTATTTTTTGTATTCACAAAACCACTCCTTTTGAGGAGTCATATGATATGATGCACCTGATTCGATCAACCATACACCACAGTCTACATGTGTACCTGTAGATTCCAGGTAAACATCAACTCCTTCTTCAGTGGAGGCTTTATCCTATGTGGAAGAGGTATTATCAGATCCATTTGGTTTATCAACCTTCGTATACTTCCAATCTTTCTTATAATGCCTTGTTTTATCACACTTCCAACATTTCCTCAAATATTTTCCTGGAGACTTAGATCTACCTGTATATTTAGATCTCCCCCCTGAAGACTTACCAGGATTCCTATCTTGGGTATGGCCTCTTACAAATAAAGCATATGTTCTCTGACTATCCATGCTTTTCCGCCTCATCTCTTCAGATAACAAGGATGAAACTACATCCTCATACTTCGATGTAGATTGAGTGGTACTACCAATTGCTACAACCATATTATCCCAAGTTTCTGGAAAAGAACATAATAAATTAATACACTTATCTTATTCTACAATTGTAATGTTAACAGAGACAAGTTGACTTACCAGAGTATTAAATGCATTTAGATGTTCTGTCACAGAATCTCCATCTTCTATCCTAAGATGATACAACTTATTTCAAAGAAACAACTTGTTTACCAGGGACTTTGATTGATACAAATTCCTTAAATTATTCCATATCTCCTTGGCTATAGATTCTCCTGAAACATTCAACAACACTGAATCTTCCAGGCAAAGTCGAATAGTAATCCTTTCTCTTTTATCCAACTTCTCCCAATCTTCCTTTGACATACTAGTAGTTTGTGTACTAGTAGGTTGTGTACTAGTAGATTGTGTGACAGTAGACTACGTAATAGGTTTTGTACCAAGATCCACAGTGATCCATTGTTCTTTGTCTACAAGAAGGTCCTCCATATTGAGCTTCTATAGCTCAAATATTTTACCGTTGAACTTCTCTATCTCGATTCTAGAAGAGCATGCCATTCCTTTTTCTACACCCGAATCACCACTACAAAAGCTCCCACTGAACCCAGGTTTATCATAGACCCAAGATAAACTTGATCTATCAAGACCGAGCCAAACCCTCAGCAACAAAGGTGTCCCTCTGAAGACAAAAAATGAGTTTCTATACCACATGTAAGTTTTTAAACATGTGAAGTAAAGCAATGCATACATATTATTAAGCAAAACAGAAATTAATCAATGGCTCATACACATAGTACACATAGATTTACATTGGAAACCCTTAACCAGGAGAAAACCAACCTTCCTTGGTGTCGCACCTTTCAACTCTTCATTTTATTAATTTCACCATTCACCATACAATATATACAATATTTTAGGTATTTTGTAACTACCAAAACCCTAATCCCTTAATCCAGGATTAATTTAGAAAACCACTAAAAATAGCAAAATCTACTAAAATAGAAAAAACTGCCCAAAAAGAAATATTGGGGCATTGCCCCGAACACTGCACGTAACCAGGGGGGGGGGGGACTGGCCCCCCCAGGAAAGCGCCCGGTGCACACGACAAAAATAGAGAAGGAAGATGGGATCATCAGACGCAGTTGTCGAATCTGGTGCACCCACACACACACATGCAAATAATATAACACATACCCAACACTCCCTCCCTCTCACACACTCAAACACTCCTTGTCCAACCCCCTCTCACACTCACACATTATCTCTCTACTCCCCTCCTCCCTCTATCTCTCCCCCTCCCTCCCACTATCTCTCCTCACTTTATCTCCTACATCTACCACCTCTTTCTCTCTCTCCTTGTTGTTGGTCTCACTCTCACTCTCACTCTCTCTTTTCCCCTCTTTCTCTCTCCCTCCCTTCCTCCTTCTCTTTGCCCCTAGTTCTCCCTCCCTCTCTCTTTTTCCATCTAAAGGCGAGGAAGGTCTCACAGTGAATAAAGGATATGTGCGACAGATAAATGTAGCCTCGCATGTAACGTGAGTGTTAAGTTTTTATTCTTCTTCCAATGGAGTACTTATATGACTACTTATATGACCATGACCTAGACCATCACCTAGACCAACCTAGATCCATCTAAGACTATGTATAACCTATACTCTACCCTTAACCCCCTCCACACCCAATACCTAAGTGAAACATGCCTATACCTCTTGTTTTATAATGATATTTTATGGATATGACCATTCACCTATGGTTTAATAATGATTTCACATGGTTTAATGATGATTATGGTACGTTGATTCTGCTTTTTTATTTTAATATAAGCATAATATTTTAGTGGATTCGATATTATTTATTCGCAATAATTGTTTGATTCCATCTCTATATCCTCCCTATTTGACTCTCTCCCTCTCTCTCTTTCTCCATCTATCTATTATGTATGTCAAAGTGTAGGCTTTCAGAAGAGGTAAATCCAATTTCTAACAGAATAGATGTCGGTGTTGTTTCTCCTCCTGTTATAATGTTATTTTCCACTTAATCATTAGGTTATTATCACCTAAATATCACCTATCCAATCCAACAACATTCACCACCTTTTCCCTGAGTTTCCAGCCTAATTTCCCCTTGGTCATTGTTATCCTTCATTAAGGGTGCGACCGAAAAGGGTTGGTCACTCCTTCCCTTCATTAGGGGAGCGACCAAACGGGTTGGTTGCACTTTCCATTCATCATGGGTCTGATCGAAAGGCTTGGTCATGGTTTCTATCCTGTCAGGTCACGATCGGATCGCTATGTCCATGTCTATGGGTCGCAACCGAGACTAGAAACTCCTATTTTTGGATTTGGTTTCGATGGCTAAGACTTCCCAATTATTTCTCATGGTTTACCTTCAAGAAGGATTCCATCATGAGCTCAATAATCTTATCCTAATAACTATATGGCCTTATCCCTAAATCCCTATAAGAACCAAGCCATTCCCATGGGAAGGATGAGAAAAGAGATAGCAAGATTACTCTGGTGATTTGGTTACAAGACTTGGGCAAGGAGCTTGGAAGGAGACCATTGCATCAACTTATCATCTGTAAGTTGTAATATTTCTTTTTTGATTAATAGAAGGATATTGGATGTTTCCCTCTATCTAATTGTTCATACAATTTTATGTATTCATTGGTACAGAATTAGTATAATTATGTGTTATGATATACTATTAGATCTGTAATCAATCCATGCATGATTTCTTTGATCTTTGGGAGGCTTTCATATTCTTTGGAGGTTTTCATGTATGAATCATATCTAGGAACATCCTTAGTTTATGTCTATATTCTTGTCTTAGGCGTTGGTAGAACCTAAGGGAGCTCAGCAACTGCAGGGTGCAAAATCCCTACAACAGACTGGCGACCATACTGGGGAAGTTTTTATCCATGTATTAATCCCATTATATTGTTGAAGTGTTGAATATTCTTTCTAAATATATCTATCATTTTAAGTGCTATTTTTTCATGCCAGTCATTGCCCCACTCTTTTCTGAGTCTATTTGAAAAAACCCATATCCCATATATGTCAGATCTCGTCTAGATCCACCATTTTTTTACTTCCCAGGTTCGGTCCCACTTTCCCTATGTAAACAGAGTGACCAAAATCCTTTGGTTGCACCTTTTTCTCTTTAAGGGAGCGACCAAACATTTTTGGCTGCACTTTTTTCTCTTTAAGGGAGCGACCAAACACTTTTGGTCACACATTTTTCTATTTAAGGGAGCGACCAAACCTTATGGTCACCCTTTATCCCTTTTTAGGAGTGACCATTATCCTAAGACCCATTTTTGAAGAGTTATCCTTCAAAATACTCACCCAGATATGTATGTTGTGGCTTTTTCAACACTCCATATCCACCTTGGATCTGCCTTAGATTGCTTGTTGTGAATTTTAAAGTTCTTTGTGAAATGTTTTTATTTTTTCTTGAAAATTTCTCTTATCTTCATGTATGCCACTCATATGTCATCTTATTGAACTTGTTGTTGCATCATTCTGACCAGAACTATCTGCCTTGACCTCCTCAAGTAGTCTATAAATCCTTGGCATCTCCCTGACATATTGTTTGAAGAAATTTCTCTTTGATTGTTTTCCCACTCTTGCTTTGATTTCTTTGAGTGTTGATTGCTTTTTATTCATTTGGAAGACTTTTTTCAATTTTGAAGCATTGATTTTTGCATGTTTAAATTTGGGATATTTTTTTTCTTCCTTCTTATCTACTTTTCAGTGCATTACACATTATAGATTGAAAGAAAAGAAATAGAAGCAATTCATTTCAAATTGCATTTACTTGAAAAGAAAAAGAGAAAGAATCAAATTTTGTTGGCGTGTTTTCAAAAGTAGCTTAGGAAAGTTTTTTTCTTTCATATTGCAAGAACTTCAGTTCACCATTTGGCATTGTTGTCCATTTCATTGAAAAGAAAATTAAAATTGCATGTTGTTGAGTACTTAGTTGTCATGATAAACGAGTAAAGAACTACCATCTCTGCTTTAGCTAGCTTTCATTGAAAAGGAATTATTGCATTGCATCATTCTCTGTACCTTTTTGGAGTCGAGTCCTTTACACATCATTCATTTCAATACCGCACTCTTGAGTAAACCAACAACCATAAAATCAAGCGCTTAGTAAAAGTAATCTAGTAACTTTTATTTTTGGGGAATGTACATCAACAATAGATCAGGATAGAGATTAGAAATAGGTTGTGAGGTGAATTCTCTAGAGAAATTAAAACCAACTTAAAATCTTGCGATAGGGAGAGAAAATCTGATTTTCGTATAAGCATATTCGGGACCCCCCTCTCACACAGGGGTTAAACACGAGGTTGTGAGCGGGAGAGTAGCGGATATTTCCCCTCTGAGGATTAACCAAACGTAGTGGAACGTTAGTATATTGGGGGTTCTTATTGATAATCTACTATTTTCATTTGGTCTCGGAACTTTGTGACTCCTGAATCAGATCGGGGTCCTCTGGAGCTTATTCCGGTCCTCTTATTCTCAGTCCTCTTGGAGAATTTCGAACTTGATATCCTGACCATACTTTTAGACCTGACTGTCGATTGTACCCGCCTGAAGGCTAACTGTGAGTTGGTAACCTTAGTGGCCATAATCCTTAGGGTCTATACATAAGGTGACGATGAAGGGGAGTCTTCATTGTACCTAGGCCAGACGTTGGTCAAACTCACTCGGGCTCCTTGGAGGGTCACCCGCGGCTTTCGTCGTAAGGGGAATTGTACTAGGGCATAAGTCCGTTAAGAAGGTCGCTAATGTAATTGATCCACCCTCTCATCCCAATCCCTTCTCACATGTTCCTCCGATGTTGGATTTCATCACCAACTAGTACATTCATTGCGATAATTTATTGGTTTGTTTGGTTTGCTTCCTCGATTTTCTAGCACATGTTGTTTGTTTTCTTAGTGTACCTTAGGGTTGAGTATGTATCTATGGAATTATTACTTGGGTATACCAATGAAGGAATCCCTTTTACATGGATTTCATTTGTTTCTCCTTATGTGGGACATGTTGGTCCACCTTACATTGCCACTTTGACTCTTCCTGGTCTCGCAATTGGGATATTGATTTGGTTATTTTCCACTCCAATGAACGCCAATGCTCTTGGTGCTTCATATGTAAACACTCCACCCTGGGATCCTCAACCTCATGTTGATCCTCTGCCTTCTTCTCCCTTAGGTTCGTCTTCCCATTCTTCCTCTTCGCCTAGTGAAATCTCTATAGCTAGTAACCAGGTGGATAAGAAGAAGAAGAAATGGAAGAGTAAGAAGAAGAAAACTAAGAAAGAGGAAAAGATTCCAACCGCTACCAAACATGTTGGAAGTGATCAACCATCCTTTGGGAATCATGTTGTGAGTGTTGATGGTGTCCTCAAGTCTAACAAGAAAAATCGCAAGCCCAAATTCCCTTGCAGGATTTGCAAGGGTGATCACCTTCTAAAGGATTTCCCTGGTATTCCCAAGGTCATAGAAGTGTGGTCTCGGGTTTCTTCTCAATCCACATCATCAATTGGTGCAATTCATGCTAGTGACAACCCATCAACTGGTAATCTGGTTGGAAATAAGAAGGGTAAAGTCAAATTTCCTTACTTGTTATGTAAGGAGATGCATTACACCTACCTTTGTCCCTGCATGGATGAAGCTTCATATATGTTGAAAAATATTACTGATGTTCAGCAACAACTTCTAGCAGGTTACTATAAACTCCCCCCAACCATTCATTAGTTGATGAACTAGTCAATCTAGTTCCCTCCTCGGTTAGTCTGGTTGATCAAGTGGTCAATTTAGTTTCATCCTCTGTTGACCCAATTGATAAAGTGGTCAATCTGATTTCTTCATCGGTCGATCCCACTCTTCCATCAAAGAGTGAAACCCAAATGATCGATCCAAGTACCTCCTCATTCAAACTAGTCCATCAAGTGGTCGATTTGATATCCCCATCAGTCGATCCCACTCCTCCTTTAAAGAGTGAGGATGTCACTCAAGTCTTTCTTATCACTGCAGATTCCTTCGAACAAGGGGGCATTCCATCCGTTCCAATGGCACACCCTCTGAGAAATGTGATTACCATTGATTGGAATGCTTTAATAGAACCTTGTCTCCCTTCTTACACGCCTTTACAATCATTGTAGAATTTTTTGGTAGTCATATTTCTAACACTATAATAGACTAAGGAGCTTTTGTTAGCATCCTATCCTCGAATTCTTGGAAAGCTCTTGGTTCACCTTAGCTTCCGTCAGTGACTCAAAATCTGTTGGATTTTAACAGAAGGGTTAGTCAACCTTTAGGGATCCTTCCTCATTTTCCTGTTACTTTGGGGGGGGAAATGGTCTACATTGATGTAATGGTAGTCCACGACCCCTTGGAATTTAATTTGCTTCTCGGGTGACACTATGTTTATGCTATGCAGGCTCTTGTGTCCACACTCTTTCGAATGATTTGTTTCCCTCATAATGGAATCATCGTGACCATAGACCATGTTTCATTCATCATCCCTCATGTGATGGTCAACCCTCAGTCTTCCCTGAATGGTCCTTATATGTCAGTGTGATCTGCCACGCCACAAGTCAATTATGTGGCAACCTATCCCATGCATTCAACTCCGCATGAGAAGGAATATCTCCCTTCTTCTGACTTAGATCTGGTAGTTGACATGGTCACCTCTTCAATAAGGCTTTTAGAGCCTAATCTCCCTACCGCTATTGCGCCCCTCGACATGTATTCCTTCCAGAGTGTTGTTCTTATGTCTCGTGAATATCTCTTGGAAGACATGATCGAGGTTTGTCCTTTGACATGTATTCCTTCCATAGTATTATCCTCTCAGAAGCCATGATCAAGATGACAACAATGAGCATGGTTCCCATTTCAGTTTCAAGCTCATTAAAAAATGAAATAGAGGTGTCAGGCTGCTAAATTGAAGCTTTTAAGTGACCTGAAACACTAAATTGTCAAACCAGGGTTGGTAAACTTCGAGCTGATACACAATATGTGCAGGCAAGCGTCTAGTCTCTATCTGAATGCTATCCTAAGAAGAAAACACACACCTATTCTGAAAACTTGAATTCTAATAACTAACTCGAAACTGAGCAATTCCTACTAAGTCATAAACAGAAAAACAGTCTTGTGCTCAAATGTTGGTACTGCTATTTCTATTCAAAAGTGTGGTTCTACAAAATCATTCTACCTCTATGTCTAATCATCTACCATCATATTTTCCGTTTAATTTAAGACACACAGAGTATCGTTGAAAATGCATTCATTCTGAGCAGCAAAAATCAGTCTATTCTGTCTACAGGAAAACAGAGTATTATGCCACTAACTGGTACCAGGAGCTCCTTTTGTTCTAACTGTAACCTAACTGTTCTAAGCACGCAAGGCAAATATTGTCTAACAAAGAAAAGTGCATGCTAATTCTGAGTTATGTTCGAAGTGAAAGTGAAAAGCCAAACAATCATATGCATATGCTAACCCTACAGGCATCAGTACTGCGTTTAACATTCACCAACATAAAAAGATAACAGTCTGGA
>ML776784.1:2100238-2116893 GCA_009831015.1 Picea engelmannii | reverse complement strand
GCCTAAAATGTCATCTTCGGTGGGTTCTTGCAGTGCATGGATCTCATCAACAGAGAATAAGGGCTCCTCATCCTCATTCTCAAAATAAGGGCACTTTAACCAACATAATTCTTCTGTAACAGGTCGGGCAGGTGGAAACAGAGAAAGTTTCTGTGAAGAAATGCCATTTGAAATAAACATATCTCCACCACGACATCCTATGAAAGCATTGGCTGTGGCCAGCCAAGGTCTCCCTAGAATGATTGGATGGCCTTTTGTGGGATCCTTTGAATGAATTATCATGAAGTCCACAGGGTACTCCCATGAGGCTAAGGTCACAAGGATGTCATCAAGAACCCCAGCAGGTTTTATAGTGGTTATGTCTGCCAGTTCAAGTACTGTCGGCGTAGGGCGCAGAAATTGGTTTAACTGCAGCAGTTCCACTATGTTGTTGGTCATTATATTAATGGCTGCACCTAAATCAACTAAAGTATTACCAATAGATACATTATTGATGGTCACTGAAACTATTGGGTGTTGCTGGAATGAATAAACATGATTCTGAAACTTTTAAATTGTCGTGTAAGCAAGCATTAACACACTACAATGAACTGAAGCTATGATAAACTAAAGCTAAATATGTGAACGCTAAGCTACCTCGGATGCAAGTTCTAAAATATTGAAATGAACTAAAGCTACAACAGCACAAACTAAATCTATTGCAAATTAAGGCAGTGACTTGCACCAGTTTGGCGGGCCCAACCAAATGGCACAAACGTTGTGGGAAACGACCAGAGCCGACTAGATCATTCTATGAAAATACAGTGTAACTTCACGCCTCATTAACTCATCAAAATAATGCTCAGATCATATGACAGTCAAGTAATAGAACGTAACAGCAATCTGTATTCAAAACATAGATCCACGGTATTACATAATCCAGTAACGATAACAATAGCAATAGCAACTGTAACAGTAGTAATAGTAACCCGTTCTTAGGAGTGATTCCGGGTTTTAATAGAAGTCTTATTGTTCATAACAGTCGAAAACGAAGATGCATAGAAACAAACGAATCCCTGATCCGAGAATAGTCGTGGAATCAAATTAAAACGTATTTCACATCTTCGTGACACGTAGTGTCATGAAGTGTGAATGATGAAGAGTAATCGATCCAGGGTTATCATTATGCTCTCGAGCACTCTGTGGCAATGACTCCAGCTGGCCTGTGAATCTTTCTATTTCCCATTCGAACCATAACGCACACCATAATGCACAGATCTCGAATGGCTCCACTGGTACCTCCACGGGTGCGAGTTGGTACCTGGTACCGGCATCCTGTTCCAAGAATAGCAGTGCTACCTAACCCAAGCGATATTAGTCCCATTATCAATTTAAAGCATTAAAGTGCATAAAAATAGTTTGAAATGCAAAGATACCTTAGGTGACCCCTTTGAATGATAGGGAGATGTTAAGTATGTCAAAATGAGGTCAAAAAGGTGGTACTGGCATATAAATGGAGGTCTGTGGTATATAATATAGGCAAAGAGCATGGTCAAAACCGGGGACCAACAAGAGATCTGGGGATCCAACCCTACGAGAATAGTTTATTTTCAATTTCGATCTCCTTAAAAAATGAAATCGATCACCGAGCATAGTTATTTTCCTGTGTCAAGTTCATTAAAAAATGAAACAAACCCATATGAGCATAGTTCTTTTCCTGTGTCAAGCTCATTAAAAAATGAAACATTTTCCTCTCCCGTTGAGTCGAGTCTTCCATTACAACTCGTACATGAACCTTCATTCCATCAACCTCGGTCAGTTGATCCTTTTTCTTCCTCCCTCTCTGGTGAACATTTTTCCTATTAGTAACCAGAGGTCTATTAAGTATAGAAATTGGCGATAGGAGAAGAGTTGATGGATGAAATGAAGCTTGGGGAGAATGTCTCCAGCCTTTGGTTATCATGCTAGAGTTAAGCCACTAGATTCTTAAGCTGGGGGCAAAGTACCAACCATCCATCTTTGGACTTTACATTGGGAAGTGTCGAGAACAGTTACTTTTCCTAGTTTCAAGCTCGTGAAAAAATGAAACCAAGCATAGTTTTACTTTGTTTCAAGATTGTGTAAAAATGAAACCAATCTCTAGCTTAATCTATGTTCTTTATCGTGCTCGTAAATACATGAGAATAGGTTACCGAGCTTAGTCTTTGTTCTTTCTTGTACTCACAAATACATGAGAATAGGTTATCGAGTATACTTTTATCTCTTTTTCGGACTCGTAAAATATATATGAAAAAGGAACTCTTTGGAGTCTCCTATGATCTCTTTTCAGACTCTCTAAATATGAAAATATTGTTGAGTGAACTTGTTTCCTTTCACACTCGTTAAAAGGTTAGAAAGGGTGTCTTTCAAGTGATAGTTTACCCCTTTTTCGACCTCGTTAAACTAATTATGAAAAATGAATACTCTAATCAAGCATGGTTAGAAGATTTCTCCTAGGTATCGTTTTATACTATTTCGGACCAAGGAGACTAAATTTATGATAAAAGTACCCCCCTGGAGTCTTCTTTAATTTTTTCAAACTCCCTAAAATTGAAAACACCGGTGAGCACAAACCTACCTGGGCTCGAGAAAAATCCGTTGCTAAGTATATGGAGTCTTCTTTAAGTTCTTTTCAAACTCCTTCAACATGAAAAGACCATTGATTTTACCTTCTTTGGGCTCGTTAAAATTTACATCGAAAGACCCACACATGGGACCAAGCCCCTCCTTCTTCAAGTTCGTTAAAAATATGTTGAGGTACTCATCGTAAGATGAGCTATATTGAGCATCTGTTGTCCTCCTCAAGCTCGTAAAACAAGAAAGAGGTACTATCCAATCATGGTGGGGAACTTTTAGAGGTTTTTTCCATCTTTTTATCTTCATTATCTGGCAATCATTACTACTTTGAGTCACCCTTGAACAATGCACCTATTCTATCATCATATATAATAGTCAAGTCAACCACTCTCTCCCATCGACCACCATTCCCATCATTCTGTCATGTTCCACTCATCGATCGATGACTAGTTATTATGGTATTCATCTAAGTTAATGTTGTTGATTCAAGCCATTTGTTGTCCATACTTGTTCAAGGGAAGTTTCTTCGCATCAGGCACATGCAGTCCCTTTTTTCCCCTTCCCCGACCATCCATGTGTCAGTTGTGCTCCATTATGATTTTTATACCATCTATCTTTACATGTTTCATGTCGATTAATGTGGGGTATATCAAGGCCCTCCTTCGACGGATTTCACCCTGTCAACTCCAACTCATTATCCAGGATTGAAATCTAGAAACCCATAAGCACCCTAGGACTTGTAGACATCAGTGGCAGGTCTCCTTTCATTTCGACAGTGGGTTTACATCATTGTCTCTTGTCAAATGAATCTACGAGTGTTCGACATCAACTCATTTATTCACACTTTGTAGATTTTACTAGGTATCTTGGGTTCTATCATCATCATCGATGGATTCCCTTGCATCTGTTAATGGTATACATTAATGACTAGTAATCAGATGGTTTCTACCATGCTCGACATCAGCTTTTGCAGGGTGCAAAATCCCTAAAACACCTCCATCACCACAAGCACAACGCAAGAGTTCATTAGAGACCAATCCATCCAGTATCTCATCAAGACAACTTGTTGTGGATGACCAAATGATGGAGGATTTTCTTGGAGTTGATTATACAATGGATGAAATTAGAGAGGCAATTGTTGTACAACATTGTGGTGAAGAATTTCTTGTGGTGCAACCTGTTGTTGGGCAGTCAAATGTTCTAGAAACTAGTCAATCCCATGTCAACTCTCCTCCCAGAATTGATATGCCAGTGATTGAAGGGGAAAGAGATGCAACATTGTTAACTCCACAGCAGGGAGGTCAAGAGTGTTAGAATAAAGGTAAATTGTCCCTACCTAGATTGAGCATTGTGCGGTGAAGAACTCCTAAATGCATTCAGATTGATGAAAGTGGTCTAGCATCACTTGAAGGTAAGTTACATAACCGTACTATCCATTATCATTCTTATAAAATTATTAAAGAATATTTTGAACCAAAATCTGATGCTGCTAAATGTCAATTATTTTTAGCTTTGTTAAAATCTAGAAGTTTAGGAGAATTTTAGGCATTAAAAAAGTCAAAAGTTTAGAAACAAGTCATCATATTGTTAGAAACCTTGTAGATGATTGTTGTTGGGAAAAATACTCTACGGACTAGCAAACTAGGGTCAGACTTGCATGCAGATTTTTGACCGTAAAGAAATTACTTTTTAACCTACCACCCAAAAATTAAACCCCTCTTTCACAATACATGCATGGAAAGGAACTACTAACCTTTTTACTGATGTTTGGTGTAGATCCTCCGTTGCACTTTGCCCACTTGCTTGCTCTGCTCCTTCCAAAGATAATCCTGCAATCAAGACAAACCACTACGCATGCATGCTACTTTTCTACTTGAGGGTTAGAAATTAAGCATAAATTAAACAAATCATAGATAACTCATGCATTGGGACGAGATAAGTATTCTTTTATTATTTTCAAAATGAATCAACTTACAATCAAAGTCGAGACCAGCCATCGCTCCTTGATCCTGATCCTAGGCTCCTCCTCTTCTTTTGTCCTCCAACTGCTTTGCGTTAATTCTCCTTAGGCTTGAGGAAAGGCTAAAGGGTTGGGACAATGGATTCGGCAAATGGGAAGAGTTTCTTTGCTATAATTTTCCTCCTCCAAATGGTACCCCTACCCCTTCTTTTATAGGCTAGAAGGAGCTAGGGTTTTGGACGAACTCTCGGCCATGCATGGCTGGGAGTTTCAGTTAACTGACCCATAGCTTTTTGACCCATCGGCAACTTTCCTATTTTTGTGTTTTGTTAGGTAAACGCGGGCTATAGTGGGCCTGCCAGCGTTCACACGTGTGCAGTAATGGGTTAGGGTGCGTGGGCCTTGACCCAAGAGGATTTTCAAAGAGGTTCTTCAGTAGATGTTTTGGCAATGAAGGGATATGAGTTGGCCTGATGCCAAGTAAGCATGTGTGGTGAAATTTCAGGTTATAATAGATTCCCCCTAATGTGTGAGGTCAGAAGAGCATCTGATGGCCGAAATACATTACCAATCTATTACCAATCTGTACCGATATGCTGAATGAGTGAGCCCAAGAATCAGGAACTAGGAGGTGTCGTCTGCAAAATAACAAATGTCTCACCGAGGCGGGCATACCCATGCTCGGGATAAAATAGAACCATGGTTACCAATCAAATACACTGTAGATCCATGTCAAATAACTATAAAGAGTAGCCGCGAATAATACACAGCGGAGCTACATCTCGAAATCAGAAACATATACATATAGAGTATCCATCTCCCAGAAGTTGATTCGGCCTGATGGTTGTACTTCAGAGCTCGAGCAACAACTTCAAAATCTTCTAAAACTTGGGTAGGAGTGTAATATGAGTGTACGACTTCACTACCCAGAGGTCTTCGACAGCTCGTCGGTTATGGACTTGATAATCTTGATGATCGGACTGAAGGCTTCAGTGATTTCAAACAAGGACTTGATTGGACGTTCAGGATGGTCGGGTATGCGGACAAGAGACATATTGCAAAGGGGCCAACTCAGGCTTAGTGACAAACTTCCCTTGGATAATAGCATGACAAGTGATAAGACTCAGGCATCATATATGTTAACCATAAGTCTACGAAGTAGGAGGCAACGCAAACTCTCTATATGTTTGGAAGGGTAACCAAACGGTGGAGGACACAACTCTATATAGCGAGGAAAAGCTTCCTAAGGTCGTACTACATCCCATAGTCTGATAATCAAATGGACAGATGTGCTTTATCCAAGGGAGACTCATTATTCTGCCAATAAAGAAAATACTTTTCCCATCCTCTTTTTGGGGTATATTTGATTTTTTTGTTCTTTTTGATAGTTTTTGAAAAAGAATAAAGGAATATTACGTTACAATGGAGGAACGAGTACTGCAAACATACAAGCTCGAGGCATAAGGACAAGACTGTTGTTCTGGTAAAATAATACTCGAGAAAAATCCTCCAGCGGCCAAAGGTGTTAAGACGCAGAAGCAAACTATTACAAGGTTGATGGGTAAGGTACGCAAATGCGGTTGATAGAACACACAATGGTAACATCCTTCGATGTAAGTTTAACAAGCCCAGAGAAGGTAAGCTCGGTGGTTTTTCATATTTAGAGAGTCTGAAAAAGAATAAAAGGAGACTCCAATGGGGTACCTTTTTCGACAATAGTCTAGTCGGTTCGAAAAAGGGTTAAACGAGCACCGATTAGACGTCAATTCAAAACCATTTTAACGAGTGTGACAAGGACAAGATCACTCGGCCATTTTTTCACTTTTAAGGAGTCTGAAAAAATCTTAACTATGGACTCCGTCAGGAATATTCTTCTGGACCAATTTAACGAGTGTGAAAGAATAAGGTCACTCGACGATCTTTTCAATTTTAGGGAGTCTGAAAAGAGCTTAACTATGGACTCTGTGGGGGTTTCTTTTTTGTAAATTTAGTCCCTTAGGCCCGAAAAAGGAATAAAATTATACCTGAGCATACTCTTCTAAAGAATGGGAATTCAATAGAGTATTCCTTTATTCGTACAGTTGACCGCCCGGACCAAAAAAGGGGTAAACTACCGCCGGACAGACGTGACTTCAAATTTCAGTTTAACGAGCGTGAAAGGCCACAAGATCGCTCGACAATCTTTTCATTTTTAGAGGGTCTGAAAAGGGATTAAAAGGAAACCCGTTATGTTTTGGGAGTCCGGAGGGTAAGACAAAGAGTGAAAAAGACCCATGCAAATGAGGCTCAAACTCGTATTCAGGAAAGACTATATGGACTCTCGAGCCTACAGTGTTGTTAGAAATGGCATGGACACCATAATGCAACCAGGACCTACCTAGGGCATCCATATTTTGGTAAGCTCTACCACCAAGTCGCGACACTTCTATAGAAGATATGACGTTTCTGTGTCACAACTGGATGGGATCGATCCTATATCATAAGAAAAAAGGCAACGAGATGCAAAATTTGGGGTGATATCCTACCCTATATGCTCAAGTTGATTTTTGAAAAAAAAAAAAAAAAATTATGGACCGTCAATATTTTTTCGAAACTCAAAAAAAAATGTCTCAATACCTTATCAAATCCCTCCCATATAACTCCTGGATCACTCTAAATGGTTTTTGGTATAAAGAAACTGATAAGGGGGCCCAAAAAAGTGACAAAAAGAGGCCAAAAAGTCCATAAATAGAAGTTGGCAGCTCATTATCACCATTGTTGATTTGGAAATTGACTCTGGAGCCAAAAGACCCCCTTTGCCAAAGATCGTGATTCTGGGAGCTACAGTGGACGAAACGGACTTCTGCTTGGACCAAGTAAGTACAAACTCCCTTATCTATCTATTCAATACTTCCATTTTAGCATTTTATTTATTTTTGGGGTGGGCGTCGACCTCAAAAAGGGTCGGCCCTATGTACACGCGGGTTGTCCAGAGACAGCCTGTGGGTACACGCGTGCATAACAAAGCCTGCACGCGTGTAAAGGTGACTGTCACCTCTACAGGCCGCGTGTACCCCCCGTGTGATGAAAAAGAAAATGGAAAGAAGTATTGACCCTCCTTTACCTTGTTGTGTTGGTAGGATGTATGTCCAGTGGAGGGAAAGGGAGCACGAGGCCTCCAATGAGTTAGTGGATGCAGATCCGAATATTGTGGCTGTGCTGATGCAGTGTGGTTTGTTAAAATTATTTATATGTCCGTTCATGCGTGCGCAACCAAGGCTACTGAACACCTTGATTGATTACTGGCACCCTGATGCAAAGGCGTTTATGCTAGAGGGGAAATCCTTGGTGCCCACCACCGAGGATATTTACTTTCTGACTGGCCTCTCAAGGAGAGGGGAACCAGTCAATTTTCAGACTTTTCCTGCGGGACCGAGCAAGGTCTCGGAGTTGATAGCTGAGTACTGTGAGGGTGGGACCGATCGTAGAGGTTCCTCGGTACCTGTTAGCAAGATTACCATCCTCACACTACAGACTATCTTGTTTCTTATAGGGCGGATTACCGGCTCAGCAGCCGTGCATCAGGCTTCGCACGCACAGATGAACTGTGCTATTCAGTGCATGAATGTGCACATTTTTTATTGGAGTACCACACTTTTGGAGTATATGAAGAGGCAATTGACAGATTGTTGACAGCGGACACATAGGAACTTCGAGTTTGGGACCATCCTGTGTTCGTTCTTTTTCGAGAGAGTTCCATGCTTCAGTCCTCGGCTGGAAGTACGAGGACATCTGGCCACTTTCCCCGCAGTATGCAGATGGGCAGTGTTATTGTCGCGACAGGGTGGCGGAAGGACCGTTGAGGCCTTCGATGACGACTTTTTTTCTTGGTTGTCACGACAGATCCCTGCTATCGAGGACTACCCATATGCGGGGATCGACTTCTCTAGAGATCCAGAGATACCAGTGCCTCCTAGTGAGGAGTGAGGGGAGATGGGTAAGTCTCCACCTGTACAGTTTTTTTGTTTGCATATGTAATTTTTATGTCTTTTTTGATATATATCATTTTTTGTATGCCAGAGTATTTGATGGGTGAACATTTATTAGATGCAAATGTGGGACCCATGCGACCTGCCGAATATGCACGGAACAGGCGTCGCCCACGGCCAGAAGCCGCAGTTGTCGCTGCTGGGGGAGCAACAGTAGCAGGGAACCTCCCAGCAGGAGAGGCCGAGAGGGTTCTTAGGCGAATTGAGAGGAACTTCACTGCACTCACTCGCATAGTCCCAATGGCAGAGATAGAGGACATGCCGCTGTCCATGCAGACTCATGTTGTGGGGGCACCTCGGACATGGGTCCGATTTTTTAGGCGTTTATCTCGTGCAGTAGATGATTATAACAGGGCCCATAGGCCCTGAACAGACTTTATACTTTTTGTGTGCCACGAGCACCTTGTTGTATATATTTTTTGAGGGCATAAGTCCAGTGACTCGTTATTGTTCCCACTTTTGAGGCACGTGCGTCCATCTATGTACTCTGAGGATTTTATGATGTTTATATATGGTTTTTATCTCTTTTTTGTGTCTTATGGATTATGTGTGCAAAAATGTATTTACATGTTTATGTCTATGATCTTTTTATATGTGGGCAAGATGCCAATCTAAAATGTGATTAGCTAGAGTATCTGTGATTTGGTTTAATCTCCTAGGAACATGAAAATATGTAATATAATCAAAGTTGTGTTCTAAGAGACGTACCCTAAGGAATCGTCGGTGTAAATTTGGATCGTGAACCCGGTATATTCTATTTAGCTGCGACACAACCAGTTGAGAATCTAGATAGACCCGGAGATGAGAGATACCCAATGACAATGCATCACGAAGCAATTCAATAACTGCACTATACTCGGCAACATTATTTGTGGTGTCACCTAAGCATATACCTCCGGAAGATAACAATTGACCATGTGGTGTAAAGATTACCCAAGTTGCGGAGGCAAGCCTCCGTGTGTGTCAACTAGCACCATCCACATACCCAACGAACACCTCGGACTCACTTGACATCTGCCATATTGATGAAATATAACATCAATGACACGTCCATAACACTTTTAAAAGAACCATAAAAAGTAATAGTACAAAGACTATACATATGTTACAAAAATTTACCCACAGTGACCTTTCTATGAGTAATACTTCTTGAGGTAGAGCCCATTCCTAGGCTCCGCCAAAGCATTCCCTTCAAAATTGACCAAATGATAGGCACCCTTTTTTCATACCTCTTTAATAATGAAGGGTTTGAACCACATGTGTTTAAACTTTCCTTCCCCCAGGGGGTCCTTATCTTGGTCATAGACCAGGACAAGGTCGCCCTCAGAAAAAAGCCGAGGATGAACGGACCTATCATATTGACACTTGACCTTATGTTTATGAGCCTCGTTGGCCAGGGCCGCATCGCGACGCTGCTCATCAAGCTTCTCAAGGTGTACTAACCTCTCTTCAAGTGGAGAAGTGTCTGGCAATAACTGTACTGCCAATTTCAGAGATGGGATTTGACATTCGATGGGCAAGACCGCCTCCAGCCCGTAAATGAGTTGGAAAGGTGAGAAATCGGTTGTAGTCTTAACAGATGTTTGGTAAGCCCAAAATGCCTAGTATAACATCAAAAGCCAATTTGACTTGGTTGAGTTGATAGTTCGCTGTAGAATAGTTTTAAGGGTTTTGTTTACAGCTTCCACCTACCCATTGGCTTGGGGGTAGTAAGGTGAGGAATGTTCTTGCCGTAACCCAAGATTTGATGTCAATTCGGACATCATTTGGCTCTGAAAGTGACTGCCATGGTCAGTGACAATCTCTCTCGGGACGTCGAACCATGCTATAATCTGGTTTAATAAGAAGAGAGTTGCAGTCTCTCCATCATCTTTAAAGGTTGGCATAGCTTCGACCCACTTAGTGAAGTAGTCGACAACTACGATGATATAGCGGTGTCGCCTTGCTGACGGGGGGTTGCATGTAGTGTAATCAATCCCCCACTTAGTGAAGAGACCAACTATGATGACAGGAAACATAGGAGCTGGATGTGCCCTCATCTTCTGAGAGAATATTTGGCACAGATGGCACTTCTTGACCGACTCGATACAATATTTGATAAGTGTGGGCCAGAAGTAACCTGCTCGTAAAATATTTTGGGTTGTTGCCAACCCAGATAAGTGACCGCCACAAGCTCCTGTATGACAATCGTTGAGCACTATGATGGCCTCCTCATGAGTGAGACATCGACACAAGATGCAGTCTACACCTCTCCGATACAACGTATCATTGAGTATGAGATAATTCTTAGCCTGATGGTGTATCCACCGACGCTCATCACGAGAAGCAGAGGTGGGGCACTTCAAAGTCTGGACATAGATCAAAATATCTCCGTACTAGGGGTCTGAATATTCAATCAAAAATATATCCCCCCGGATAGGCGATTCCTCAAGCACAATGTCACCTGACTCAACCAGAAGCTCCGAAATAAGTTCTGCGAAGACCAATGACTTCTTGGACTTTGCTGAAACGAAGTCTAAGTCAAATTCTAGGAGGATGACCATCCATCTACTGATTTTTCCACCGATAACTCGTCGTTTCAACATGTACTGGAATGGATTCACGACAGCAACGATGGTGGTCTTGCGAAACAGAACATAGTGACGGAATCGTTGAACAGCATGAACTTCTACCAACGCAAGTTTTTCGAGATGGGAATAATTAAGTTCCAGTCCTACAAGGCCTCGGCTCAGGTAATAGATCACGTATTCTGAAAATGAATCATCGTCCTGAACTAAAACCATGCCTATGGTTGACTCTGTGGCAGCCAGATATAATAAGAAGTCTTTGTTATAATTAGGTGGTCGTAGCAGAGGTGTGGTGGTGAGGGCATGTTTTAATGCGTCGAAAGAGCGTTGAGCGGCTTCGTCCCAGAAAAAGGGAACATATTTCTTTAGTAAATGCATAAATCCCTTGGTGATTTCGGCATAGTTGGTGATGAAGCATCGTAAGAAGTTCACCTTGCCTTGAAGACTTTGAAGTTGTAAGATTGTGCGTGGGGGGGGCAACTGGATTATTGCCTCCACCTTAAGAGGATCCACCATGATCCCTGTTGTTGATAAGATGAAACCTAAAAAACGTCCTGACGTGACGCAAAAGCTGCACTTGTTGGGATTCAAGTGAATCCTGAAGTAGCGACAGCGTTCGAAGATTAGTCTGAGGTGCGTAGGATGATCCTTTCGCTTGCGAGAGCATGATGCTAAATCATCTAGATAGGCCTCGACTATATGTTTGAGGTCATGAAATGCAAAAGACATGGCCCGCTGGAAAGTGGCTCCAACATTCTTGAGGCCAAAAGGCATCTTACGATAGGTGAATGTACCCCACGGAAAAATGAATGCCATTTTGTGTTGGTCTTCAGGTTTGATTTGGATTTGATTATATCTCGAAAAAACATCCATGAACGAAAAGGCTTCACAACCAGCACATTCATCAATGATCTAGTCAATGAATGGGGTTGGAAAATTATCTTTTGGACATGCCTTGTTCAAATCATGGAAATCGGTACATACACGAATTGTGCCTTGTTTTTTATTGACCGGCACGGGGTTTGACACCCATTGAGTCAAATGAATAGGGTAAATGAACCCTGCCTTGAGCAATTTCTCAACCTCAATCTTGATGGTTGTTGCTTTCTTAGGATTGACTGGACGAAGTTTTTGTCGAACAGGCTTAGCATCAGGATATGTTTTGATTTTATGTTCAACTATTCTCAGATCAATACCTGGCATTTCCTCATACGACTAGGCAAAAACGTCACAGAATTCTTTGAAAAGATCCATGTAAATTTGAATCTCTTCGGGGGAACAATCTGCTCCGACAAAGACATTCTCCATGATGCCAGGGTTTCGGGAGATGTTGATAGGTATAGTTGCAGCGATAGTCACCATATTTCCCTCAGCATAAATTTCCTGTGTAGCTAAGAGATTAATAGGACATGGTTGATCTCCCATCATGGTGATAGTGAATTCTCCTGCTTCGATTCGACTTAACTCTGGGAGGAAGTATGATCTATGATGAAGATATTCCCAAGGTTTGTCTGGACTAGTCATTGCCTCGATTACTGCTTCGTCAGAAGGCAAGACTAAGTCTAACGAATAGGTGTTGGCGAGAGAACCCTGAGCCTAGATAGGCTCTAGAGGTGGATCCAACTCTTGTGTGGGAGTCGGATCAGGGTTAGTTGAAGCTTGCTGGACTAAAGAGTACGCTACTTCAGCGGCCAACAAGGGCATGGACATGCCGGAGTGCCCTGTCTCATCCATCGTGGTTGATGGGGAAGGAAGAATCCACGGATCCTCAAAGTAAGTCATGCGGAACGACGAAACTTGACATCGTCATGAGGAGGTGGATAATCGAAGGTACCCATCAAGGATGGGCACAAACCAACTCCTACGTTAACAACACTGGGTTGAGGATTATCAATCATGGGAACCGTGGATGCCCCCAAAGCTGGGTCAGGTCTAGAGAAGGACAATTGATCGATGGTCACTATCCGGCCTTCGTGTGGAAACAACAAGACTCAGAAAACTGTAGCAACCACTGCTTGCATAGCATAAGTCCAACTATGACCTAACAAGAGATTATAGTCGAGTGGGGTATCGACTACCTCTACCTCGACACACACGGTCTTCCCTCCTAACTGCACAGGGAAAGAAGGAATGATGCCATGTGGTCGGAAAGAACGACTGTCGAACGCAGTGAGGAGAGTAGGTGATGGAGACAAAGCAGGTTGGCCAATGGCCTTCCAACATGCTAACGACATAACGCATGTCGAGGTGCCCTCGTCGACCACCGTGCGAAATATATTGCGTGTAAAAGTTGTCGTGGGATGAGCCACTACTATCTGAAACGCTACGTGGTAAGGCAGACGAGGTTTTAAGTCGGTTGTATCTAGCATGATGGTACCCGGGTTACAAGTCTCAGTAGAGCCTAAAGCAATTAGCAAGGCTTTCCTCTGAGCAGGGAAACTTTGGAGGACCTCCAAAACGGACATTGCACAAGGGGTTTGTGATAAATCCTCCACCACGGAGTAATTCTGGGTAGCCCTTGTGTTTGGGTTATGAGAAGATTTCTTAAATGCACCCTTTGGAATGTGTGTCATTGTTTCTCCCAATGTCTTCTCGATCTGTAGAGGAAGAGATGGGAGTTCGGCTTCTTTACCCTTCTCAGAGGCTCTTGGTTTACTATAGTCGTGTGCTCTAGTCGTTATGAAAGCATCACCCCTAACCATATATACATTCGCGGATGAGGAATTGTTTGGAGGAGCGCAGGTTTCTTGGTTGCCCCCTTCGACACTTGTAGAGGCTTGAGTTAAATTTTGCCCATGCTGAAAGGGATTAGTCAACACGGCTTGTTGTTGTTGTGTGACGAACTTTTGGGCCTCTGCAAGTCGAGGACAAAGATGGGTCGGGTGGTCTTTCGCACACAAGTTGCACGGATACCTCACCTTCCGTTTTTCCGTGGTGCCCTTGCCAGCATTATCAGTGGGTTTTTTCTCCCCCTTACCCTTCTTTCGTTGTTTTTTCTTCCTTTCAGGATGCTAGGTGGCCTTTGGGTTAGTCGACTGCACGGAGTGCACATCTGACATTTGAGTAGGAGGAGCAGCCAAAGCAGTAGTCTGGCTAGCCACTGAGTGTTGTATAGATAATTGTTGCAATTGTTTTGTCAATTGCTCAGCGGGCTTGGTTTGGGCTGAACCAACAATACCATCGACATGTGGTCCAGATCTCTGTCTAGTTTTATCCAGTATCGATCGTGGTGCATCTGGAAGGATGTTGTATAAAAAACCAGACTGAGAATAGATAAGCTCAAATTGTTGAGCCCTCATGATGGCATCTTCCTTGGAGAAAACCCCAGAAGTTGCGACGTCTTTGGATAATTGTGGGACCAGATACTTAAGGAACCACTCAAGCAGGAATGCTAGTGGGACTGATACTTTGATTAGACTCTTTCGGCGTCTCCACTCTCAGATATGATCAGAGATATGGTCCGCTGTTGTCTGTTCGAAATTGGCGAGCAACTCTGTGCCAGCGTCGTATCTCACACGTAACTGGAAATGGTTAAGGAAGGCCATCGCCAGTTCACCAAAGGAAGAGCATCTTGAGCGATCGAGCTCGATGTACCATTTCGCGGCACTCCTAATAAGAGTGCGTTGAAACAATCGCAGCTGTATGGAGTCATCTTTCAATGAGTTAGATGAACACCAAAGATGGAAGGTAGTCACGTGATCACCTGGATCTTCGTTAGGCTTGGCCTCGAACTTTGGAATGTCTGAAGGCAACTTCGTTGGCATAGGAGGCCAACGTGGATCGATACAAATAGGATCATTTAACAACCTTGTCAAATCTGGCAAGTGTAACGTCGCCAGGAACGGTAGTTTGGGTTGTTGCTGATAGCTTGGGAAAAAGGGTCCTGGAGTTTGACTGGCACCAAGTTTCCAGGAAAAGTTTGGCTGTTGGCCCAGATTCTAGTAGAAACCATGGCCCTGACCAGCATATGGATTTTGCATCTGTGGAGACATCATCGGTTGATTCCCCATAAAGGACATCGGATGTTGGGCATGCATCGTGTTTGAAGGACTTTGGGAAGGATTACCCCATGCCGGTCCTGATGGAAGAGGCATAGTAGTCTGTCCAGGGTTCCATTGACTGTGGAAATAATTACCCCAGAATGGCATTCCAGAGGAGGGAACGGATCCTTGTCCTAAGTTCCAAGGTCCTGCTATATGTGCCCCCGACACAGGAATAGTACCCTGCGCCGGAGTAGACTGTCCAAAAATGGGAGTTCCCCCAGATGGGAAAGCGGTAGATGCGAAAGTGTTGTTACCAAATGACCCATTCCAAACAAACGGTGACGAACCTACCGGCATAGTTTGCGCAGGTGTTCCTTGACTCCAGGCTCCAAATGAACTAGTGTGTGCAGGCTACCCAGCGGACTGCTGATGCAGACCACCAAGCGAAGGGGACGAAGGAGAGATATAACCTCCAGCATAAGGAAAAGCGTTAAAAGGGACAGGAATGCCCCCAAGTTGACCTTACAGAGGAGCATTAGAGCTCCCTGCCCCCAGACCCAAAGTCTGTAAAGTGGAGTAAGTGAGTGCAGGACTTGTACCTGAACTAGGCATACCGTATGAAAACGGAGGGCCTATCGCACTAGGTGTGAAGGGAGTTGTGGTCACCGCGATAGATGGGGTTGGTCCACTATGCGACGTAGTTGCGGTCGAGACCATGGTGGCTCGGACCGACGATGGCAAGTTAGGAGATGCTTCTCCTGTGGTAGCAACGGTGGTGGGAATGGAAGAATTCCCAGAGGAAGTAACAGCGTTTGTTTCCATAGTTGTGTGAGGCACTGACAGGCGTTCGTAAAATTGAATTGGTACAATAACTTGTGGCCAAGTATCAGTGGTTGGGGTTTCAACCGAACCAATATTGGCGGTTGATTCCTCTGGGAGTTGTTTGGGCACAATGGTTTGTAACCCGGTTGCTTTGAAAGAACCTTGTTGGTCTAGCTTCCGCCTCAATGGTGGCGGGGGTGGCTCCAGTATAACCGGCGGCAGGCCCAGAAGCCTTCATGATCGGCAGAGCTCGGGATCCTCCACTGTGTGAGAAGATCCAAGACACGCTAAGGTATTCTACATGTTCAAACAGTAACACACACTAAAAAAAGAAGCCCCTAAGAGATAAGACAAGCAAACACTAAACTAGTTGGAAGAACAGTTACAACAACCAACACTAGAACAACTTACCGGTGCAAGTGCAACTCGAACACGGAAGCACCCTCTGGGTATACTTTGCAAAGCATGGCCCGATGTTTGTCCTAGGTACCGCGGTATACCCCCGCAGTCACCTGTGTATGTCCCTAAAAAGATTGGCAACTAGTTTGCCAGAACGTGAACAGTCACCAGGCGGGTACAGTCGAAAGTCGGGTAGACCACAATGAGCAGGGTATCAAGCCCGAAACCTGTCAAGGGTATCGAGAGAAAATGGTCCGGAAGACAACTGAGGACCTCGAATGGATTCGAGACCCATGAAGCC
>ML776784.1:2055631-2099431 GCA_009831015.1 Picea engelmannii | reverse complement strand
AGGCTTGGATGCTTCTTCTAACAGAAAAGAAAAATAATTGCAAGGAATAACAAAACACAACAAGACAAACTGAGACAAGACTGTGAACCAGCAAGACTCAGACAGGATCCAGAAAACCCCCTGAGAATGTATAATTCTGACAGCGAAGAGGAGGACTACCTCTCAAGCTCTCTGAACTCCTACATGCTACTGAAACCTCTACAGCTAGCGTTCACACGCTGGCTGTAGGAGGTTAGGGCGTGGGTACATGCGTGCAGGCCTTCTACAGGCCGCGTGTACCTCTGTGTGTCCCGATAATTACCGTCAAGCAACAGTCAAGGAAAAACTGGTATAAAGAACCAGGTTCCCTGCTAGCTCAGACCTAACAGAAAACAGACAAGCAAAGAAACAGAAAATCTAATCCTTTAAACTACCCAAAAACCTCAACTAAATCCGGAAAACCCTAAAGAGTATCTTCCCCAGTATGGTCGCCAACTCTGTTGTTGGGAAAAATACCCTACGGACTAGCAAACTAGGGTTAGACTTGCATGCAGATTTTTTACCATAAAGAAATTACTTTTTAACCTACCACCCAAAAATTAAACCCCTCTTTCACAATACATGCATGGAAAGGAACTACTAACCTTTTTACTGATGTTTGGTGTAGATCCTCCGTTGCGCTTTGCCCGCTTGCTTGCTCTGCTCCTTCCAAAGATAATCCTGCAATCAAGACAAACCACTACGCATGCATGCTACTTTTCTACTTGAGGGTTAGAAATTAAGCATAAATTAAACAAATCATAGATAACTCATGCATTGGGACGGGAAAAGTATTCTTTTATTATTTTCAAAATGAATCAACTTACAATCAAAGTCGAGACCGGCCACCGCTCCTTGATCCTGATCCTGGGATCCTCCTCTTCTTTTGTCCTCCAACTGCTTTGCGTTAATTCTCCTTAGGCTTGAGGAAAGGCTAAATGGTTGGGACAATGGATTCGGCAAATGGGCAGAGTTTCTTTGCTATAATTTTCCTCCTCCAAATGGTACCCCTACCCCTTCTTTTATAGGCTAGAAGGAGCTAGGGTTTTGGATGAACTCTCGGCCATGCATGGTCGGGAGTTTCAGTTAACTAACCCATATATTTTTGTCCCATCGGCAACTTTCCTATTTTTGTGTTTTGTTAGGTAAACGCAGGTTGTAGTGGGCCTGCCAGCGTTCACACGTGTGCAGTAATGGGTTAGGGCGCGTGGGCCTTGACCCAAGAGGATTTTCAAAGAGGCTCTTCAGCAGATGTTTTGGCAATGAAGGGATATGAGTTGGCCTGATGCTAAGTAAGCATGTGTGATGCAATTTAGGGTTATAACAATGATTTTCAAAGAATTGGTAAGAAATCTCATTCTAAAGACCGCAATGCAACCCGATGTGTCTTGTCACAATCAATTGTTAGCAAGATCACAAGAAAAAATTGTTTTCTACAACAAACATCTCACCTCTTGAAATGCAATGTCAAAACCCTTATAAAGTATTCTCATAGATGATATAGCCTTGACACAGGTGGCCCAACAGATTTGTGGGCCTTCACTGGTAGGCTACCTCGTTTTGACATGAATTTAATGGGAGTGGTTAAGGGACTAGTATAGGATTTCCGGCAAGAGAACACTGGGCCTTCTTCTAACCAAAAAGATGTACTAAAATTGAGAAGGGGATCTAGGGACAATGAACCCAATATTAAACACTTTCTTGACATTACACGGACATAATTGTATGAGAGATTCAGAACAGTACATAGTGCACTTAACTTGGGTCAAAGATATTTCCATAAATGAAAACATTGGTATGTTCAAATAACCACAATTTGTGACACATGTTGTTGTAGATATCACATTGAGTATGTTATTATTATCACACACAAAGAGATGTATATGTGTGTGTTTCTGTGTGTGTGTGTATTCGTGTTTTGCATAACACCCTTTTGCAAGAATTCTCAGTTATATTGTTGTCATCGTCATCTAGAGACTTATTCACATGCCCCAGGTGTGGTGGAATGGCATTACTGAGAAAGTCCATCCATGTAAGTGATGAGTATGAATTGGGGAGGAAGGAGGTTTCCTTACAAATATTTAAATATGTCGCATATGATATTGATATTTAAATATTTAAATATGTCACAATTGGTTACTTCCCAAGTACGAGTTTGTGACTTTGTGAAAGACTTCATCAAAAGGACGCGGCATTATGTTCAACATGTCCATGTGGCTCGATGGCAAGATGAGCATTTTAGAATATGTGGTGATACATTTCCTTTTGGTATTATGTTATCAGTGGTTGATTTTGTTGAGAAATACACCCTTCAACCACAAAAATGAGATTCAAAGCTGTTGAAATAATGTAACTGCGAAGAGCATTCTTATTATTTTGTTATTGGATTAAATCCCCATTGTGGATTAATCATGTCATTATTATTATTATTATTATTATTATTATTAGATTAATCCCCATTGAGGATTAATCAAGTCGGTAATTGTATAAGGACCAAATCCCCTTTTGCGGATTGGTCATCGGACAATTATAATGTAAAGAATAAGAAGTCGGCCCCAACAGTTATAATGAAAGGGCCAGATTTAATTAAAGGTGGATTTACCCACCAAGTGTGAGAGGTCGGCCCTGCCAAGATGGTGACTCTTCACACGTGCCAGATTAGTATAAATAAGAGGCTAGCGCCTCACTTCTAACACACACTTCACTTGCTCATGATCTTATGAGGCAAGCTGCAATTCCAAGTTGGTGAGAGGAGAAGAAGGGTGGCGCATCTCTTGGAGGAGGATTTTCTGTATTGGTTGAGTTATCTCTTGAACATTTGATAAGCTATTTATGATAAGGAAGTTTTGCTGGGTTTTCTTCCCCTAGAGGGTTTACCAGGATAAATGTTGTGTCTATTGTGGATGTGTATTTCTCAGTGATCTTGTGCTTATTATGCTCTTATCTTTATGAAATGCAAAGAACCATAATATCAGCATAAAACATTAACAAAAGCCAATATTATCACTCAGAGCATCTCATCATAATGGTTCATATCACATACAAGCGTGGGCCGGATAGTAATGAAGAAAATAGAGTTATATTGAAAGAGTATCACTTCTACATAAGTGATGATCAATGCCATGACTTAGCCTACGTACAACATTATTTTTAGTTTTTCTACAATCACCTTAAGGAGAAGAACATATAGATGGATAGACATTGGATTTGGTCATATGGTTGCGCAGGCCAGTTCAAAAATGCTTGTGTATTTCAATGGTTGTGTATGTTGCACAAAAACTAAAGGTACCACACATTTGGAACTATTTTTAGTCTGGGCATGGGAAAGGGGAGCATGATGGAGCAGGTGCATGCATAATAAGAGCGTTACGTGGGCAAGAAATGAAGTTCACAACTACTTCCCTCATTCGAGATGTGAAATCCAAAGGCAAAGTGAGACCGATTTGATCTTCTTTTTCGAGGTTGTTTATTTATTTTTGTATTGTTTGCTCTTTTAGAATTTTTTAATTTCATTAGTGCTAATCAGTGGTACATTATACAGATTATAAATTGTGTGCATCACATTACTTGAGGTGGTCCAAGTCAGATTATAGAATTTATTTTCTTTCTTAGGACTTGGTGTCCTTTGTGTTGTTTTGTTTACATCTAAGGCTTCCAAATATTTATTTGGTCCAAGTTCTCGCAAGAACTTGAAGAAACTATTTTTTCCAAAACTAATATATGGTTAATCAATAAAGGATCATTGCATTTCTTCCATTGTTGAGTCTTTAATCAGTGTTTAAGTGCATTATTTCAGTTTTTGATACATTTATTTTTATTATGTTTATCATCTATTGTTTCTACAAGTTTATTTTGTTTTGCTTATATTCTTTAAGTAATTAGTATATATCTTATTTCCTTTAATTTTTGTAAAGTATTTTCCTGTTATTTTTATTTTTATAATTCTTATGTACTTTATTATTTTCACTGAATTTTTATTTGAAAAAAAAAATAAAAATTAGAAAACATTTTAAAACATTTTAAATAAAAGATTAAATGATAAGACTTCATAAATGTTGAGTCTATATCATTTCTTAAGGCTTTAATTTTAGGGTACCATTCCCATCTTGCCTCACTTAGCCTTACGAGGTTTGAAGTGTTGTGAACTAAACATTACAGTTTCATCATCAACAAAGAGTAGTAAAAATATTCAAACATCATGAATCTTTTGTTTGACAAGAAAGGGTGAGTGTCAAAGTTCAACACTAATTACAAGCTTAGCAATTGGCTACTTCTTTATCATAATTAGCGGCACATTAATCTAGATTTCATCAATTATTTTTACTTTTATAAAAAAATGTGAGTTTAAAAGTTGGATTTCAAGCGTAACTCTTCATATTGATATGATAGTATCCTCCTTTACTAATATATTGTCAAAAAAAAAAGTTAGTGTCAAATTATTATGGTCCTTCTCTAACTTATGGTTATTATTCAAATGAAGTGTGTAATTGCAATATTTTACCACATTTACATATTCTTATACTCAGATTTTGTTCCACCTTAATATACTTACTTTTACTCTTACATAATAAAAATACGTACATGGGAGAAAATGACAATAGAATGCATGGAAAGTAGAAGAAAGAGAGAAAACATCACAAAAGTAAGAAAGGGGGGGAGGGTCACATATACCTACCATCCTTACAAAGAAAGGAAGCAATAGCGCAGAATCTTACTTGTTGAAAATGATTAGAATGAAAGAGGTTCCTCATCTATCCCTATCCCACCCATGCATGATGTGGGCTAGGAAGGGGACCTATGGCATTGCTTATGTATATATGGGTATGCCAATAATTCAGACAAGACTACATGAATTTTATGAAGAATGTCAATTAACTAAATAGATTTAACAATTCAATACTTAGTTATGGTGTAGGAACTAACAATGTCAAAATTAAGCCATTAACAACAACAAATAATAAATACTTAAAATCCCTTAGCAAGTTGTTAGCAAGAATAATTACAATATTATGACACTCGATTATCACCTTGCTATTCTTCTAATGAGAATTATTCTAATAATTATGGAAATTAGGCTCCTTACACACAAAAGAATATAATGAATTAATCATCGGTGTAGCATTTAAAGTCTACTTAGACGCAGTTACATAAAAACAAGGTAATCATTATTTGTTGGGAGACACATTGCCACAATATCAAGAAATGCCTATAGACTTAGGTGATGCTAACAACACAATTATTTTTAATAATAATGAATGCAACATATTACAAGGATTTCCATGTACATTTTTGCACATATTTTATGTGTTTTATATGTGCTCTTTTAGTGGCCATGATTGAGAAAATGTCATCAAGAACACAATCTGGTCCAATTGTGTTAATGCTATGAACATTTGAAATGATGGCACTCATTCAAAGGGCATTTATCTACCCTCGTCACCATTGTCTTTGGGATCTCGCTTGATAATTACAATAGAGCTCAAGAACAACCCTCAAAATTTCAAGACGTGGTCAATCAACCCATAGTTTATATATCCTTGTAGGAATGAAAGCTTCACAATGAGGCCACTTCATTGTGGGAATAACTTAATGCACCCTTTTTTCACAAGTTTCTTATATATAGATCAAAGGATACATCAAGGACTAGAGAAATCATGCTCTAGTTTATAGATTTATGAATTATGTCCATTATCTTTATCTCTCATAGTTTGGATTGACAATAATTGAGCATCAATTTATAAGGTAATCCTTATACTATGTTGTGCCCATAATAACCCCCTAATTTTTTAGTAAAAGTTGAGGCCCCACTTTAATTTTTACTGATTTGGATATGCTTCTTCCTTTTTTACACACTGACTTTGATTTCTTATTACATGGCTACATTAGATGGTTAAAGTAAATAGGCCTTTAAGTTTCACTTGATTGGTTTTGACTTAGTTCTTTTCTTGAGTCGTCTTCCTATTTCAACCTTGATTTCTTCTCTTTATTCAGTTCCTTTTCCTTTTTGGGCGGGGTTTGAACTTCCATAGTTTTGATGGGTCTTAAATCCCTTTAGTTCAATAGAAGGAACCAAACCCGCCACCGAGGCCCAATTAGACTCTGCAGCGTTTAATAGTGGAATGGCTCTCTAGATCTTGCGATCCGTCCAATTAATCGATGGGATTTACGTTTTCTTGCGAAGGCATCTCCTTCAGTTGGGACTTTCTTTTTTTTATTTTCTCTTAGGTGCGACCGAAGTAAGATTGTAAGCCAGTATAAACCAACTTGGAAACAAAATAGAATTAAGTTTAACTATTGGGGAAGATGTTGAGCTTGGGATAACTCGCTACTCAAGCATGCAGACAATAATTCTATACCACAGGCCTAGTAATAATACATTAACCATGTGAGCATCCAATTATTGTCTGAGATACTAATTATTAGGAAGAAAACAAATATGTGATAAAACAAAGGCAAGCAGAATAATCCACCTACTTAATCATCCATCACATGATAACACAATGATTCATCTTCATCATTAAAGTAAAGAACAGCAAAACATTGCACCAGATTACTTGACAAATAGATTTAATTTATCTTACTCATTACAACATCATTCATGAGACGAGATAGGAAATAGTTCTTCTCCACATCCAATCACACATGCATTTGATGAAAATAACTTTGTCTCTGGTCTAGCAGGACTTCTCAATTAAAGCTAGCTCAGAAATAGTTCTTAACAAACCAAAAAAAGAGTTTCTTGCAGCAACCATCAACCCTTAACTAATTGGTCGATGTTCTTATTTATAACATAAAATTTAACTGAAAATAACGGCTAAGTGTATTTTAAACAAAACAAAAATCACCACGTGGCGTCCTCTTCTAACAGTTTCTTTATCAGTCAACTCAAGATATCACTTGAAAGGGTGACTTTTCTCATACTTCGACCAACCGATGAACAGCTCCTCGCAAGTTTGGGCCCATGGAAATCTGTGTTGTTCCATTGGAGCCGCATAAATTCCTCTTACCTCCACCACATGCGTCCGGTACTTCACCAGATTGGTGTTTAACTGTTGTAGCATAGTCCGAGATCTAATCAAATGTTCCATAAATCGTTGCACTTGTCCGGGTGCAGTGTCGGTCACCTTCATTAGCTCTTCGGCCCATAATGAATCTTGCTTGGTATGTGATTTGACTATGTCGCACAAGTCAACGAAGTCATTGGGGGTGTTGAACTCGAGGAGTCTGATATCCTTCATTGCTTTGTTGATTTTATCCCAACGTTTCTCGCATTTGGCCCACTTCTCTTGAATTTATCGATGTGGTTCTTGAGACATCTTAGACCAATACTCAGTTGATCGCTTCATGCGATCAAGACTGCTTTTTCCCAACATATGGATGTCGTGTTCTTATTTATCTCGACCCTGTTGGACTGCATCAATGTATTCGATTCTCTCTATAGCTTGTTGCTCCCTTTCATACCACCACTCCATATCCTTTCAAGTTGTGAGTGCCATGAGAGTGTCTTCCTGGAGCTCAGTTATCTTCGTAGAAAAAGGTGTCGCTCATGTGTGAACTTGTTGTAAGCCTCCTC
Source organism: Picea engelmannii (assembly GCA_009831015.1). NCBI lineage: Eukaryota > Viridiplantae > Streptophyta > Pinopsida > Pinales > Pinaceae > Picea > Picea engelmannii. The sequence goes on along the minus strand of ML776784.1, from coordinate 2,091,840 downwards.
AAACTCGCTTCTCAGGTATCTTGAGGTCTAAGTGGTGCCTTGATAACATTCAGCCAGGTGGTGCAAATGTTGTAGTTCCTTTAGGGTGGCGGCCATCACTTTCTCATCTCTTCTAGCTTTGTCTAGGGTGGCGTCCGAGATCACTCTCCCTACGTCGATAAGTTTGGATGTTCTGGCATTTTATGTGTTTATCAACTCTTCCTTTGTAGTGGTGAGGATGGAGCGGTCCAATGTAATCCTCCTTTTCTTGGTGGTCTGTTAAACAATATCCTTTCTCTTTCTATCATAAACGATCGCATATATATCGGCTACTTCATCCATAGGTTCAAGGATCTGTTGATCACCCCATGTGAGTGTGTCTCCCAGACTTTCGATGGTGTATATTTGTTCAAGATCGGGTTCTTGAACTTTCTTGTTGCGCTCTGAAGGCCCAGCCTCTACCTGTCTCTTGTCGGGGATCTGAGTATTGAGTGAAACAGAGACGTTGAGAGTAGACTCGATACTTACTTGTGCATGGGCCGTCAAAACGTCAATTTCCTTTTGTGGGGATCCTTCCTCTGGCTCATTCGATTTTGACTTGTCCTTCAGACTATCTACTCAGGTCTCCGGTGCATCGGGCTTCTGTGTGTCAGGAACACTTTCGGCTTCTATTTCCTTTTGTGGGACCTCCTGGGTTTGGACCCTGGGATCAGGAGAAGAAGTCTTCTCATGTCCCTTTTCTTCTTGGACACGCACAGGGGTCCCAAGAGATGCCTTCGGGCTCTCATCGTCACTATATATAGTTATAAACTCACTCAAAGGATTAGGCGCACTTGCTTCCACTAATACCTGACCCATCTCTGGTTGATTCGTCACACCTGTCGGCAATCCGGTCGATGGCATTGTGGATTCGGGGTCATCTGACCCGTTGATGCTATCAAGGTTTATGAAATCAAGGTCGTTTGGCCCCCTCGGGCTTTCTTTTGGGCTATCGGTCGGAAGCCTTGGCATCCTGACGAGGTCTGAGTTATCCCACATATGATTCATCATTTGTTGGGCCTATTGATACATGAGTTCCCCTCTCCCCACCGCATCCTGAGCCTTGGGGAATTTCTTGTCCTATACCAGAGTTACCTGGGAAATATCTGTTGTTTTGGTGGCTTCCTGGGGAGCTTCCACTGCTCCGACTGATTCATATGTTATCCTTTCTTCCCTCATCCTGGGGACCTCTTGAGACGATTTTTCTAGGACTGTTGCTTGCTCATCCAAACTCATGGCCTTGAACCTGGTTTCCTTAGGGTCAATTATCCTTGCCACCACCTCATCCCAGTTTTGAGAATTTTCGGTGAAGATCTCATCTTCAAACCTGTCATGGGCATATGGCTAGCAGGAAGATACTTGTGATGCATGCTTCAGGACTAAACCTTTTGGGTCATGCTTGCAAAAGTGGCCAATTTGGAATCAGAACTCCAATTGATTCAACCCTTCCTGTTTTACTTGAGCAGTGTCTTTTACCATGTAGAAACCTATATGGAATCCATAAGGTATGAACACCCGCTTCTTATCTTTTACTAGAGTAGCATTATAACCTTGCAGGATGGTCTAGTAACATATTTCTCCTATTACTAGTCGATCGGGGACATACACAGGTAATAGATGGGGTGCTTTGGTGGCGCAGAAAACCCTGATGTAGGTATCACGCTCATCTATCTAAATACTAGTGGCCAACTTTCGATACAATCTTTTTGGCTGCATCTGATAGCCTTGGGCACTCTTTCTTGAACAGTAAGGAATAAATACGTGTGATGAATTGATCATAGATGAGAGAGTATGATTTCTTGTACCTGTTCTCCCACAAGATGTCGAAATATACATGGACGAGTTATGAGGTGTGCCAAATTAAGTTCATTCCGGCAAAGACATTTCTGGCACAGATGACATCTAATAGATAAGATGTCATGTAGAAAGATGGATTCTCTCCTTCCTTTGGTGTCTGGTCTTGTCATATGCAGGTGCTCAGCTATTTGGAAATGATGGCACCCTAGTTAAAACCTATTCCAGAAATGGCTACCGTATAAGCTAAAGGCATCCAAGCCTCTGAAAACCTGGAGCAGTCTTTCTCCCCATGCAATCGCAGAGGAGGTCCATTAGATAGATGTACGGCTCCCTTAGGTTGGTCGTCGAGTACCAACTAGAGGTCCAATTGGTAAACTTTTTATCCTCTCTCCACCACGATGCCATCACCTTTCTGGTATCGTGTTTCTCATAGAAGCTTACAACAAAATCGGTGTTTAGCTGTTCTTTCAGCTCTCTGAACTTGTAGTAATTATGCACTTCCACTGGAAGGAAAACCCCAACACACCCGCCATTTTCGTCATTAATCAAGCATCTTTGCGTGTCAGTGTGATCGATAAGCCACTTCAGGAGTTCTATACAGGGGAATATCAGAGTCCTGCTCACCACCATGTGCAGATACGCCTTTCAGAAATTCAGGAGGACTTCATCATCGAGTTTTCTTGTATTGGGATCGTTGCGTGGGGTATATTCGGGGAATTCTTCCCGCTTGAATTTATTGAAAAGCTCTTCCCAACACGGGAATACTGTCTTGGTCCCTATGTTCACCTCTATGTCTCCAAAGGCCGAAGGCTGAGAAAAAACCTCTTTGGTGAATGTCTTGATGATGGGCATCGGTTTTGGAGCAAAGTCAAATTGTTTTGCGACCGTTGGGGAAGATCCTTCTCCTACCTCTGGTTCCTTTAGATTTATCACTCTCGGAGATTTCGTGGTGGTAGGTTTCTTCAAAGGCATCATCCCTATAGCGCTTGCTAACTATTGTTTAATACTCACTGGACCTTGGAATATTTCCCCGGATTGCTCGTCTTTCTCCTTTGGATGCTCCAAACTTCTTTGCGCACAGAATAATCTTGTTTACAATGACTCAAAAGGATTTAATGGGAGAGATCCTACCAGTCGTATCAATCAATTAATTTGAGTGATGAGTGAAATTGAAAAGAACTTATTGTTGAATCTTTGCAAAATAATTTCTACATGAGTTGGCGGCGGGGGCGCAGAGGGTGATGAATTGTATCGATACGTTCAAATGGTCCTTTTTTATTTGCGCACGAATTAGAAACTAATGTGGGATTTTGGAATTAATTAATTCTTTAAATGTTTCGGATCCATCGTATCTTAGAGCTAAAATGTCCCATCACGTTGCTTTCTTAGTGGGCATATCAAGAATCGGTGATATCTTTGTGTATATTCTCGTTGGCATCCTCCAGAGAAAACCTCTGATCCCAACTGATTTCGTCGTACGGTGCTAACATGGACGAATTGATTCGGGGTGTGTCATGGGTCTCGGGAGTTAGTAACGACTCAGGAAAAACTAGATCGTATGTCTAACTACTCAGGCCACGACAAGTGGCAAAAGAAGACGGGTGGTTTGGCCATATATCTCAGTTGGAGCCGGGTCTTTCGATAGGGGACATGGATTAAAATAAACCTGGGATTGTCGAGGCCGAAAGGTGTCGAGGTCGGCGATCGGGGATTGAATTATCACGGTCTCTACAGGATATCCTTCTAAAATCTCGCCAATTCCGAAAGTTATCGGGGATCGTCTTTCAAAGATAGTTCCATCACGTAGTTCCCTTGTGGGTTATCGTCCTTGGAAATTCCCTGATACCGACGACCTCCCAAGTGTCGGCGATCGACAATAAATTTCCTTTATTCATGCAACACCTACTCTTTTGGCTCTTTACCGATGCCGAAGGGTATTGATTGTCAGTGATATCCTTGCGTGATGCTTGTCGTGAAAGAGCATCTTCCATTTGTCGACGCCGATGAAGATTGGCACTCGGCGACCTTGGTTCTCTCGAGTGATTTCTTTCACGCTCAATCCTTCCCGATGTTGAATTCCTTAAGCGCGTCGGGGAAATTTTTGACTGTCAATTCTCTAATTTAGTTGTTAGTCTTTAAGTTATTTGTTTTCGCATGCTCGAGCAAAATTTGAAAGACTTAAATGGAAAACAAAATGATAAGCAGAGGAAAATGTTTTTCATACTGAGGTCGAATTAGACAGTGCGACAGATCAAGTGGTACCCAAAAAGTAAAATTTGACATGGGATTTTTAGGGTGTGTTGAGAGCTCAAAAAATGGTGACTTACTGGGAAAAATCAGAAACTTTGTTGCTCCTTCAGGGCTCGGCTGATGCAAAAGCTAGTGGAGAACTTAGCTAGTTTTGAATCAGAGCCTCTTTTACCCTTGCATTTGAAATTCTCCGGTTGATAATTTTGGGTTTGCCTGTGGGATTTTTAACCTTTATTCCTCCTTCGTTTCTGGTAACCCTGACTCATGGCCCTTTTTACAAAAGTCTAGAGAAGCATTCACTGGCATAGAGCCTTTAGTTACCTTTATCCACTTGCTTTAGTGTTGCTCCGCTGCCAGCGAGCAACCATAGCCTCAGCAGAGTCACCCTGACATCACAGACCTTGCTCCACTGCCAGTGAGCATCCATATCCCCGCCGGAGATATCTGCATACTCTCTCCTACTGTTCACTATTTTGATAATGTCAATTTTACTTCGGCATAATGCCCTGAGCAAGTGGGAGAGGACGATGTTTGTTTATTTTTCAAAGTGAGATGGTTAAGGTGGATCCTTTGATAGATTTGTCTTCGGGGCTCATGTAGTCCTTTCCAGTTTTCCTTCTTTCCCTTAAGGTATTACCAAACCACTAAGAAGACACTTCTGACATTTCTCTGAAATTGTTCCTTTGTGTAGGTTAGATAGAGGACTCCTCAAAGCAACCACAAGTTCCTCTATGCCTCTTATGTTTGTATGAGTAACAAGTTAGGAACAGATTTCTCTATGTCGCATGGTTTAAAGTCAACCATTGTCTCGCGGAACACAACCTTCAAAAGCACAAAAGTCCAAAAATCAAAAGAAGACAAAAAAAATGCATTTCGCAATCATGAAAACACTCATACAAAACACAAAACATTTTTCATTTTTCATTTTTTTTTTATAATTGGAAATATTGTTTTAGGGCTTGGCCATTCACTGGAAGGGCATCAAGTTCCCCCCTCGGATTCTGCAATTGATAAGTGCCTGCCCCAATCTTCTCATCCACCTGGAAAGGTCTGAGCCATATATTTTGAAACTTAGAATGTTTTCCTTTAGGCTCATTCGCTCTGTCCCATTTTAGGACTAAGTCTCCTACTTCAAAAAAATTCTCTTTAGCCTTATGCTTATCAAACCATCTTTTCACTATCTGTTGGTGAGATAGGAATTTTGACTTAGCCTTTTCTTTCTCTTCTTCTAGCATGAGCAGAGTATCAATTCTTTGTTGTATGATCAATGAAGGTTCCCCGCTGGAATCTTGGGCTAGTTGAAGAGATGGAAGATAAACCACATTTGGGAGAATGGCTTCCTACCCGTAAACCAGAAAGTACGGGGAATTTTCTATAGCTTCCTTGGGTGTGACCCTATCATCCCATAGAGCGTTATGGAGTAGATTATGCCAATTCCTTTCGTTATTTGCAACTGTCTTCTTTAATATTCTCACTAGATTCTTATTAGTTGATTCTGCCACCTTGTTTCCCTGTGGATAATAATTTGTAGAGTACCTAATTATGATTCCTTTTTCCAAAGCAAACTTTGTCAGTAGAGTGGAAGAAAAATAAGATGCATTATCAAAAACTAGGATAGAAGGGACCCAAAACCTTGTGATTAGTTGGTGTTCTATGAAATGGATCACCACCTTCTCGTTTACTTGAGTCAAAGGGATGGCTTCTACCCACTTCATGAAGTAATCGGTGGCAGTAAGAATGTACTTGTGTTGTTTCGAAGAAATGGGTGTAATTTCTCCTATGATATCCAACCCCCATTGCCAAAAGGCCTAGAGACAATCACTGTTTGGAGTGGTTCTATCGCTCTTTTCTCCCTCCTAACACTTACTTGACAAGTTTTACAGTTTCTAGCATAGGTGTGAGCGTATTTGAACAAGGTGGGCCAATAATAGCCAGCTCTCAGTATCTTATGAGCGGTGGTATTTCCTGTGAAATGCCCACCGGAAGGGACATCATGGATCTCCTTCAGAACTTTGTCTTCATCTTCACGTTTGAGACATATTAATAGTACCCCGTCATAATTAATCCAGAATAGTACCGAATTTATGAGGCGATATTGTGCAGATTTTAACCTGAGAGATCTCCTTTCCTTAGGGTTGAGATTTTCTTGGCAAGTCCCATGGTGTAGGAGATAAGTTAAATTCTTATAAAAAGACTCTTTTCCTGGGGAAATGTATGAGGCTTTACCACACCATAATGTCATTTCATTCTCCCATCTGGGATCTTCATTTACTTGGTCCTGGGCTTCAGCTACAAGTTTGCACAATCCTTGCCCTTTAACTAGTTTGGCAGGTTTTATATCTAGATCAAATTCTTGAACTACTGCCATCCAGTTCCCTCTTCTTTCCCCCATCTCCTGTTGAGTGAATAGGGATCGAACTGCATGGTGGGGCATGATTACTTTGGTGTGGTTCTTGAGGATGTAGGACTTGAAGTGTTTTACTGCCTTATATACTGCATAGGCATGTTTATCTATAGCATGATAATTAAGTTTAGCTCCTTGGAGATTATTACTCATGAATGACACTGGAGCCTTGTTGTTGTCATCATCCTTCTGAGTCAATACTGCAACTAACGACTGGTCTGAGGCGAAAGTATAGAGGAAGAAATCTTTGTTGAAATCGGGACTTCGTAACACGGGGGCTTCAGATATAGCAGTTTTGATGTTGTTGAAAGCAGCATTCTGTTCATCGTCCCATTTAAATTTGGCATCTTTACGAATCATCTTTTGTAAGGGTTTGATAGTCTCCACGAAATCGAGAGTGAATTTCCTCATGAAATTGATTTGACCTAAAAAAGACTGCATAGCTTTCTTGTTGTGAGGCAACGGGAGTTGAGCTATGGCCTTAATCCTTTATAGGTCTATCTGAATGCCTGCTTGAGATATAATGTGGCCTAGTAGCTTACCTTCCTCGACGCCGAAAATATTTTTCTTAGGATTTAAGGATATGTTGTATCTCCTACACCTTTCGAAAATCTGAGTTAAGTATTGGATGTGTTCTTTTTTGTTCTTTGAATACACAGTTACATCGTCCAAATACAGTACCACACAGTTGTTGATTAGTCCTCGAAATGATATGTCCATGGCCCTCTGGAAGCTCTCCCTTGCGTTGATTAACCCAAAAGGCATGTGTTTATAAGTGAAGGTTCCCCACTTGATTTGGAAGGTAGTTTTCAAACAATATTCCTCTAAAACCAGGACTTGGTTGTAACCTGAAAAACTATCCAGTAGAGAGAAAATCTCTGAGCCAGACACGGTCTGCAGGAGTTACTCCATTGGCGGGACTGGGTAATTTTCCTTTTCTAAATCTTTGTTGAGGTTCCTAAAATCTACACATAAGTGGATTTCTCCAGACTTTTTCCTCACATGAACTAAATTTGCTACCCATGCAGAATTTCTGACCTGGAAGATGATTTTGGCATCCAAAAGTTTCTTCAATTCTTGATACATGAGAGGTTCCAGGGATGGGTGATACTTTCGGAGCTTCTGTTGTAAGGATTTCACTTCGGGTCTTAACGGGATAGTGTGTTGAATGATGCAGGTATCATAAGTTTTCAGATCTCAATAGGACCATGCAAAGACATCTTGGTATTGTCTGAACAGCTTGAGGTAAGCCTTTCTTTCCTCTTTAGATATAGTCTTGCCGAGATTCACATTCTTTGGGTTTTCCAGGGTTCCGAGATTTATAGTCTCATGCAGAGGACAAGAGCTACCGATCTTTGAATTTTTAGGCCCCTTAAATCGTTCCTTCAGGTCAAAAACGTTTTCCAAATTAAATATCCCTTTCGGGATTGTGTAAGACTTTTATTTATCAATAGGTTGACATGTCTAAGAATCAGTTCTTGTTGATTGTTCCTAGAATACTTCATCGTCAATAGATAAGTCTTTTAAATTATCTTGGTTAGTCAGAAAGTTGATGATCTGTTCATCCCCTTCGAATACATTCCAACTAGAAATATTGTTGGGCACCGATGGTTTGTAGAGTAGTTCCATGGTGAATCAGGAGGCTTCATAATATTCTAGAGGTGACATCCTTGAAGCAGTTGTGGGGAGGGAATCAGCAAGGATATTATTTTCTCTGGGGATCGCAGTGATGTTGAAAGCTTCAAAACGCTCTATTAACCTATGCACTTCCTGTTAATAATTATCTAGGTGCGGGGAATTGCGATGTATAGTATTCCTTACTTTTCTAACGATAATCTTCGAGTCTCCGAAAACCGTCAATTCTTTGATGTTTAAGTCTATGGATTTCTTTAACCCTTGTACTAGATATTCATACTCGGCGGTGTTATTGGTGCATTCAAATTCTAGTCTATGGGACATGAAATGACATTTACCTTTTGGATCAATGAGGATGCACCCTGCCCCTGATCCTTCTTGTGATTTAGATACATCGAAATATATGGCCCAAATTTGTGAGCGAAAGTTAACTGTTTCTTCCTTCTTATTACTTTATTTCCCTCCTATCTTTTTTCAAGTGATTTCTAACACAGGTTCTTGACAGAAGAGGTTTTCCTTTATCGGTATTGGTGATTTCTCTTGAAAGACCATTTCAGAGTTCTGAGTGAGGGGGACATCAGATGAGAGAGGGGAGAAGTTCCTGAAATAGGAATCCCATGAATAATTGCCTAGGATGGGGAAATATGTAGATGAGGGTTCGTCCGAGGTCTCTAGATCAGTGACAGTATGTTTCAGGTATCTCTCCCTATTGATTCTTATCATATTCTTGTATCCCTTCAGTGGTAGCCAAAGGTTTTCTCGGTCTGTACTAAAGTACCCGTTCAACTTATCAGACCAATCTCGACTTAGTAATAACCCATAGGCCTCTGGGATTTCTACTACAATAATGTCAATCACTTGCACAAACTTAGGATGTGTCGCTATCCTGATCATTACATCTCTGAGTTCACCCATGACTTTGACCTCGGTTATGTCTAGTTGCATTACATGTTTATCACTCTTGAGAGGAAAGGCATTTAATTTTTTGCAAATAGACAAGGGCATCACATTGGAAGATGCTCCTGAATATACCAAAAAATTGTGGAGGTTCATGTTGAAGACTTTAAACGTTAAGAGGAATAGTGGGACAAAAGGTTTTCCCTTTTTTTCTTCCAAGCAGGTATTCACGGTTGGTTTACTTACTAGATCTGTGGAAGTTAGATTTATTTGTTGTTCATTTCTTGTCCTAGGGTCTTCTATTGATTTCAAAGCTTGTAGCAGGAAATATTTTTGCTGAGGGATTCTACATATATCCATGACCGATATATTATCCTTTAACTTCTTCGGATCTTCAACCACGTTGTACTCCAGTTTGGGCGATTTTCGGGTATGGATGCTAATAGGGTTCTTACGGGGAGAAAAAGGTGATTTCGGGTGATCGGGAGTTGACCTTTCTCCTGACGTTTGAGTGGTAGTGGGATCCTTCAATACAGGAGGACCTTTACTTCTATTTTTCACAACCGAGACCTCTACGGGTGGTTCTTGAACCTCAAATAGGTCATCGGAAGGCATAATTAGGTCAGGATCCCATATTAGCATGGTTGTATCTTCTGGTGGGTCAATCTCTTCCTGGTTAGCAACATTCATAACCGAACTGCTTGGTTGTTCGGTTAGGGAAATCTCATTTAAAAACCGGTCAGCCATCAAGTTCATGGCATGCACCCATTGAGGGCAGTCTCTTTCAGAGTGGTTTTCCTGGTGATAAGTACAGAAAGAATCTGATGCGACATTCCCTAGATTGATATTCAAGTTAGTTGGGGGAGGTTCAATTGCTTTGAACGGTAGGTTTCTTTTAAAGAAAGGCTTATAGGGACTTTGGAATTGGTTTCCTTCCCCTGCATTTCTCTTCATGTCTATGATCTCATTTGATAATCTCCTAACCATGCATTGTAGATCTTCTATGTCTCCATTACCCTTGTCGTGAGTCCGTTCTACTTGTTTCTCAGGCGGTCTAGTTAGAAGGAGTCCTCTCCTGGGAGGAGGTTGAACTTCTTTCTTAACTAAAGAGACCTAGCCTTCTTTATACCTTTTCATCTGGAATTCTATCATTTTAGCTTCTTCAAAATTCTCAGCTAAGGTTCGTTTGGAAACCCTCTTTACAAACATGGAAATAGAAGTTGGGAGCGCATTAGAATATACTTTGATTTGCAACTCCTGAGTTCATTTGGCTTCGGGATAGAATTTGTTTAATATGGTTGTGAATCTTTGATTGAAATCTTTAACCTTCTCTTTCAAACTCATGGTGGCGGTGAACAACTCAGCCATCCGAGCTCCTGTAGTGGTTTCTTCTGCAAATTTATCTAGAAAATCTTTTTGAAACTTTGTCCAGCTAGTTATGGATCCTACAGGTAAGTTAAAATACCATGTGGAGGCTGAGTTCTCAAAAGTGTAGGGGGACAACCTGCAAACTACGTCTTCATGTTGGACGTTCATAAGCCTAATCGCTAGTATAAAATTCTTGATATGATCTTCAGGCAATCCTGAGGTTTCGGGATCGAACTTAGGAAGTAACTTCTCTGGATGTCGAGGAAGGTTATTGATGGGTGTTCTATATGCACTAAAAACACACTAAAAACCCTCAATTAAATTGTCAACCCGGGGTAAGTAAACTTAGAGTTGTAGCAAAGTATATGCCAAGGTAGAAGGGATGGTAGTAGTATAGTCTAACTAAGGAAGTGGCTATCTAAAGGCTAATCTATTCAAGCAAAGTTATCTAATGAGAAAACCCTACTAAGCAACTTGAAACTATGTAACCTAAGTACTTTTGGACCAAGGATCGACGACTAGTTCTAGTAAAACAAGTGAAAACCCTACTTGAAGCAAACTAGTTCAATCATGGAAATAAGAAAAAGCAACTATTTAAGAATAAAAATAAGCAAATAGCAAAAGAAAACTACTTTAACTAGCCTACCTAAATTCAATGAGCAATTATCCTGTGAAAGTAAGGAAATAAACAACTATACTATCAAAGCAAGAATAGACAAGTAAGCAAGTAACCTATTGAAGCAAGTAAACAACTAACTATCCTATGATAACTCCTACAGCAAGTAAACTAATTAAGACTACTCATTAAACAACTAACTAAGCTAAGAGGCAAGTGAACTCTATTCTTAATTCAAACTTCAAAACTATTTCTAACTCATAAAAGGAAATATATTTAATTGAAAGAAGGAAGAACTAACAACTAACCTTTAATCTATGATAAGCAAATTGCACTTTAATCTACCAAAGCAAATGACTATCTATCCTACAACAACAATAAAACTATCTTCTGATCTACGAAAGCTAGAAACTATTTTTTAACCTATGAAAACTCAAATATAGTGTTGGTGGTTGTGTGAATGTCTCTGATGTCTTATAATATCTCGATGGCACTTGACAAAAAAATATAATTCAAGCGGTATAAGATCAATACTGGTCTCAATAGCAAAGTGAAAGGTGTGGATTAAACAATCCAATGAGAACTTAGCCATTACGGAAACAATCGTCAATTACCCTGCATATTCATGGAATTATTACTCATGTATTAACCATCAATAATACAACAAGGTTATAATTGCACTCTATGCTATATAAGCAAAATTCATAAGTAAATTCAATCATTAACTAAGAATTGGAATTGCAATCTAATTCTAGGAAAGAAAGTGCATAAAGTGAAACTATGCTATATATATTTTAACAATTCAAAGTGCAAGAAGGAAAATGCTTAAAAACAGAAATTAAAACATGACATATAAAAAGTAAACTAATGAATACATTAACTAACAACTAGTTAAGCAAGATCTACATAACAATGGAATAAGCAATCTACAATTAAAAACTAAAACTAACCCTATCCATCCACCGAAGCCTTGTTTAAAAGAAGCATGAAATAAAACTTTGTTCTACTCTGTTTTAACTTCTATTTTAAATTTGATTTCAAAAGCATAAATAAAACACAATCTAATATCTAATTGCACACGAGGTTAGTGTATGAATTTGCAAATCCGTCCCTAGCTGCAAAATCAATACATATTAACACAAGCCTTTATACTAACCTACAAAAGAACTAAATAGTTAAGCTACAACAACAAATTATATAACAAAGTAAAAATAACAATGCATGTACAGGAAATGAGATAAATACATCTAAGCTATGAAATGCATAAATAACTTAAAGAACAGTTACCAGAGTGTTGGTGGGGCCCCCAGCAAGTCGTGGTCACTTCTCAAAGGCACACCACAAACTCAGCAAATCGATTTCACCATTAAAACTCAAAAACGCGGTTTCATATAATTCTAGCAATTGAAAATAGCAAAAACAGAGGAAATATGTATTTGTCTCTAATCCTCTACTTCTTCTACTGCTTAACTTCTGTATGACCACCACGGTGGTATTTATAAGTTTTACAGACCAAGTGGTCGACCACTGGAGGGTCGAACCACTTCTAAAAATAGCAAATTACATTAATGGTGCCCTAACTACTGAAATAGAGTGAGCCAATAATCGCCCTGCTCAACAACCCAAACCGAGTTGTCAAGAGTTCAATAGCTGGAGGGGGAAAGCACGAGCAAAACCCATGTTCTTGATTCGCCCACCACTGGCTTCCAATACCATAATCACCAAATCGCCCACCGTTTTTGTGTAGGATGAGGTGTTGGATGGAGTGTCGGACCGGGTACCGGATTGAGTACCAGATGGAGTGTCGGACTGAGTGTCGGAAGCAGAAATGTGATGCAATTTTTCCCTGTAACACCAAAAAACGTGAATTAGATCCTTGGAAACATAAAAACATAATGAATTGTACTCAAGATCAATATAAAACATGAATTATACATACCTGGTGTGGATTATACCGTTTTGGCACAAAAGTATTCAAAAAGCTTCTCCAAAACATGAAAAACACATGTACATTCGGAAAAAGTATCTAATAACTGTCATAAAACTGATCATATCTCGGACCCAACAGTTATGGACTGGTCCCGAGAGGGCTATAGCGTCTCTGTCCAACCAAGGTTGATTTTTCAGTGGTGGGTTTCCCCTTTCTTCATTATGGTTGTTGTTGTCCTCCATATCTTTAGATTCTGAGTTAAACTCCTCCTCTTCCGAAAAATCATTTGTTTCAGAGACGTCATCGGCTGGCGTTTCGAGTATCATATCAAGAGGATCTTGGATTTCAGTGATTGCGAAATCTATTAAGTCTTCTACCGTGTGCACGAAAACCTCGTCGGGAGTATCGACCACTGGTCTACTTATCTTTTTTCTTTGAGGAAGTATCGGAGCTAAGGACAATGCACAGATCTGTCGAGCGTATGCTCTTGTGATTCTTCTAAATTGATTTAATTCCTTGTGAGGAAGAGCGTAAGATATGTCAGAGTAGATATGTTCTTCCTCGAGTTGTGGTGAGTTACTCATTTCAGGAGTACTCAACGTGTGTGGGCTGTGTTGGGAATGACTAGCCATGCATGTGGGTTGTTTTGAATCTATAGGTTGTTTGAAGTATTATGAAAAATATGTATTCAGCCATTCATTCTCAGGCCCTCCTTCTAATGCCAATTCTATTGATGGGTCTTAAATCCATTTAGTTCAACAGTAGGAACCAAACCCGTCACTGAGGCCCAATTAGACTCTGCAACGTTTAATAGTGGAATGGTTCTCCAGATCTTGCGATCCGGCCAATTAATCGATGCGATTTACGTTTTCTTGCGAAGGCGTCTCCTTCAGTTGGGAATTTCTCCTTTTGTATTTTCTCTTAGGTGGGACCGAAGTAAGATTGTAAGCCGGTATAAACCAACTTGGCAACAAAATAGAATTAAGTTTAACTACTGGAGCAGAGGTTGAGCTTGGGATAACCTGTTACTCAAGCATGCAGATGACAATTCTATACCACAGGCCTAGTAATAATACATTAACCATGTGAGCATCCAATTACTGTCTGAGATACTAATTATCAGAAATAAAACACATACGCGATAAAACAAAGGCAAGTAGAATAATCCACCTACTTAATCATCCAGCATATGATAACACAACGATTCATCTTCATCATTAAAGTAAAGAACAAAAAAACATTGCACTAGATAACTTGACAAATAGATTTAATTTCTCTTACTCATTACAGCATCATTCATGAGACGAGATAGGAAATAGTTCTTCTCCACGTCCAATCACACATGCATTTGATGAATATAACTTTGCCTCTGGTCCAGCAGGACTTCTCAATTAAAGCTAGCTCGGAAATAGTTCTTAACAAACCAAAAAAAGAGTTTCTTGCAGCAACCATCGACCCTTAACTAATTGGTCGATGTTCTTATTTATAACATAAAATTTAACTGAAAATAACGGCTAAGTGTAGTTTAAACAAAACAAAAATCACCACGTGGCATCCTCTTCTAACAGTTTCTTTAACAGTCAACTCAAGATATCACTTGAAAGGGTGAATTTTCTCATACACCGACCAACTAATGAATAGCTCCTCACAGGTTTGGGCCCATGGAAATATGTGATGTTCCATTGGAGCCGCATAAATTCCTCTGACCTCCACCGCGTGCGCTCGATACTTCACCAGACTGGTGTTTAACTGCTATAGCATAGTCCGAGCTCTAATCGGATGTTTTGTAAATCGTTGCACTTGTCCGGGTGCAGTGTCGGTCACCTTCGCTAGCTCTTCAGCCCATAATGAATCTTCCTTGGTATGTGATTTGACTATGTCGCACAAGTCAAAGCCGAACTCGGGGAGTCTGATATCCTTCATTGCTTTGTTGATTTTATCCCAATGTTTCTCACATTTGGCCCACTGTTCTTGAATTTCCTGGTGTGGTTCCTGAGACATCTTAGCCCAATACTCTATTGATCGCTTCATGCGATCAAGAATGTTTTTACCCAACATATGGATGTCGTGTTCTTCTTTATCTCGGCCCAGTTGGACTGCATCAATGTATTTGATTCTCTCAACATCTTTTTGCGCCCTTTCGTACCATTGCTCCATATCCTTGCACGTTCGAGTGCCATGAGAGTGTCTTCCTGGAGCTCATCTATCTTCGCAGAAAAAGGTGTCGCTCGTGTGTGAACTTGTTGTAAGCCTCTTCGGAATTGCTTCTCAGGTATCCCGTAGTCTAAGTGGTTCCCTGACAGTATTCAACCAGGTGGCGCAAATATTCTAGTTCCTTCAGGGCAGCAGCCAGCTCTTTCTCATCTCTTCTAGCTCTATCTAGGGTGGCATCCAAGATCACTCTCCCTGAGGCGATAAGTTTGGATGTTCTGGTGTTTTATGTGTTTATCAACTCTTCCTCTGTAGTGGTGAGGATGGAGCGGTCCAATGTAATCATCCTTTTCTTGGTGGTCCGTTGGACAATAGCCTTTCTCTTTCGATCATAAGCGATCACATATATGTCAGCTACTTCGTCCACAACTTCAGGGATCGACTGATCACCCCGTGTGAGTGTGTCTCCTAGACTTATGGTGGTGTATATTTTTTCAATATCAGGTTCTTGAACTTTCTCGTTGCGCTCTGAAGGCCCAGCCTCTGCCTGTCGCTTGTCGGGGATCTAAGTATCGAGAAAAATAGAGGTGTCGGGAGTAGACTCAATACTTACTTGTGCATTGGTCGTTGAAACTTCGATTTCCTTTTGTGGGGATCCTTCTTGGATCGTCCGGTTTTGACTTGTCCTTCAGACTGTCTACTCGGGTCTCCGGTGCATCAGGCTTATGTGTGTCAGGAACACTTTCGGCTTCTATTTCCTTTTGTGGGACCTCCTGGGTTTGGACCCTGGGATCAGGAGAAGAAGTCTTCTCAGATCCCTTTTCTTCTTGGACACGCACAGGGGTCCCGAGAGATGCCTCTGGGCTCTCATCATCACTACATATATTTATAAACTCACTCAAAGTATTAGGCACGCTTGTTTCCACTGATACCTGGACTGTCTCTGGTTGAGTCGTCACACCTGTCGGTGATCCAACCGGTGGAATTGTGGATTCAGGGTCATCTGATCCGTTGATGTTATCAAGGTTTATGAAATCAGGGTCATTTGGCCCCGCCGCGCTTTCTTCTAGGCTATCGGTCGGAAGCCTTGGCATTCTAACGAGGTCCGGGTTATCCCACATCTTATTCATCATCTATTGGGCCTGTTGATACATGAGTGCCCCTCTCCCCACTGCATCTTGAGCCTCGGGGAAATTCTTGTCCTGTACCAGAGTTACCTGGGAAATCTCTGTTGTTTCGGTGGCTTCCTGGGGAGCTTCCACTACTCCGACTGATTCGGATGCTATCCTTTCTTCCCTGGACCTGAGGACCTCTTGAGCCAATTGTTCCAAGATTGTTGCTTACTCATCCAAACTCATGGCCTTGAACTTGGTTTCCTTAGGGTCAGCCATCCTTGCCACCACCTCATCCCATTTTTTAGCATTTTCAATGAAGATCTCATCTTCAAACCTGTCATGGGCGTATGGCAAGCAAGAAGATACTTGTGATGCATGCTTCGGGACTAAACCTTTTGGTTCGTGCTTGTGAAAGTAGCCAATCTGGAATTGGAACTCCAATTGATTCAACCCTTCCTATTTGGCTTGAGTGGTATCTTTTACCATGTAGAAACCTATATGGAATCCATAAGGTATGAGCTCTCATTTCTTATCTTTTACTAGAGTAGCATTATAACCTTGCAAGATGGTCTAGTAATAGATTTATCCTATTACTAGCCGATCGAGTACATACACAGGTAATAGATGGGGTGCTCTGGTGGTGCCGAAAACCCTGATGTAGGTATCGTGCTCATCTAGATACCAGTGGCCAACTTTCGATACAATCTTTTTGGTTTCACCCAACAGCCTTGGGCACTCTTTCTTTAACAGCAAGGAATAAATAAGTGTGATCAATCATATTTGCATGTCAGTGTGATCGATAAGCCACTTCAGGATTTCTATGCAGGGAAATATCGAAGTCCTGCTCGCCACCATGTGCAAATATGCCTTTCAGACATTTAGGAGGACTTCATCATCAAGTTTTCTTGTATCGGGATCGTTGTGTGGGGTATATTCAGAGAATTATTCCCACTTGATTTTCTTGAAAAGATCTTCCTAGCACGGGAATACTGTCTTGGTCCTGATGTTCGCCTCTTTGTCTCTAAGGACCGGAGGCTGAGCAAAAACCTCCTTGGTGGATGTCTTGATGATGGGCACCAGTTTTGGAGCAAAGTCCAATTGTTTTGCGACCACTGGGGAAGAAACTTCTCCTACCTCTGGTTCCTTTATCTTTGGCACTCTCAAATATTTTATGGTGGTATATTTATTCGGAGGCATCATCCCTGTAGCGCTTGCTAACTGTTGTTTAATACTCACTAGACCTTGGAAGATTTCCCCGGATTGCTCGTCTTGCTCCTCTGGATGCTCCGAACTTCTTTGCGCACAGAATCTACTGCGCAAAGGATTTAACGAGAGAGATCCTACCTGTCGTATCAATCAATTAATTCGAGTGATGAGTGAAATTCAAAAGAACCTACTGCCGAATCTTTGCAAAATAAATTCTACATGAGTTGACGGTGGGGACGTGGAGGGTGATGCACTGTATCGATACGTTCAAACAGTCCTTTTTTATTCGTGCACGAATTAACAACTAATGCAGGATTTTGGAATTAATTAATTCTTTAAATGCTTCGGATCCATCGTATCTTAGAGCTAAAACGTCCCATCGCGTCGCTTTCTTAGTGGGTAGGTCGGGAATCAGAAATATCCTTGTGTATATTCTCATTGGCATCCTCCAAAGAAAACCTCTGACATCGAATGATTTAGTCTTACGGTGCTGACGTGGCCAAACTGATTCGGGGTGCGTCGTGGGTCTCGGGAGTTAGTAACAACTCAAGAAAAACTAGGTCGTATGTCTAAATACTCAGGCCACGACAGGTGGCAAAAGAAGACAGATGGTTTGGCCATATATCTCAGTCGGAGTCGGGTCTTTCAACAAGAGACGTGTATTAAAATAAACCTGGGATTGTCGAGGCTGAAAGGTTTCAGGGTCGGAAATCGGGGATTGACTTATCACGGTCTCTACAGGCTATCCTTCTAAAAGCTCGCCGATGCCGAAAGTTATCGGGGATCGTCTTTTAGAGATAGTTCCATCACGTAGTTCCCTTGTGGGTTATCGTCCTTGGAAATTCCCTGATATCGACAACATCCCGGGAGTCGGAGATCGGTGATAACTTTCCTCTATTCATGCATTGCCTACTCTTTTCGCTCCTTACCGACGCCGAAGGTAATCGGTTGCTGGTGATATCCTTGCGTGATGCTTTTCACGAAAGAACATCTTCCATTTTTCGACGCCGACGAAGATCGGCACTCTGCATGATTTCTTGGTTCTCTCAAGTGATTTGTTTCATGCTCAATCCTTCTCGATGTTGAATTCCTTAAGCGCGTCGGGGAAAGTTTTGACTGTCAATTCTCTAATTTAGTTGTTATTCTTTTAAGTTATTGGTTTTCGCATGCTCGAGCAAACTTTGAAAGACTCAAATGGAAAACAAAATGATAATCAGAGGAAACATTTTTTCATACTGAGGTCGAATTAGACAGTGCGACAGATCAAGTGGTATGCAAAAACTAAAATTTGACATGGGATTTTTAGGGTGTGTTGAGTGCTCAACACATAGCCCCTTGATTTCCAAATTGGGCCACATATTCAAACCGAGCCTCTTTTCATTTTTTTTTCTATGTCATCCTCCCAGTTTGGAAATCAACCTCAATCGTTGATTCAGGCTTTACTTATCCTTTTTCTTTGTTTAAATTTTTTTATTCTTCCTTTTGGTTTGATTTGTATTTATCACCTAAAACCTTTAGCCACATTGATTTAGTAATCGACCTCAATGATGAAATCGAGGACCTCTTACACCAACTTTAATGTGGAGGGGTCTCGATTTTCGAATTAGACCCAATCTCAAAATTGGATCACTTATACATTTTTTTGAAGTCTTTCTTTTTGTTCAAGTTTATTTTCTTTTGATTTGATTGAATTCATATTCTTTACTTCGAGCTTGTCTTCCTTATTCCGAAAAATTGGATAAGTCATAACCTTCATCGGTCTCGATTTCTCAATCATCCTTGATCGCCAAATCAAACTTCCTTTGCAATTAGATATTGCCGCCTTACCTTGATCTAGGAATTGGCCTTCATTTCTAGATTGGACCCTATCATTTCTATTTGTATTGCACAAAGTGTGTAGACTCTTGACCTTTCTCAATTTGTTTCTCTTCATTATATTCTTTCAAACCTTATTCAATATTTTTTTTTTTTTAAAGTCACTTGTCGAAATGAGGCCCTCAAGTCACTAAAGAACTTTATATCCTACCTGATTCGGTTATCGGTCCCAATTTCTCAATCATATTCCTTTTTGCAAGATCTTTGTTCACACCTATAAATCCTTTCAAAGAAGTTTGAATGCAATCGGGCTCTCCATTCCCAAACTTGGTATCAATGAATCCCAATTATGAAATTGGTTTCGACTTGAAAATCAGACCTACACCAAGTGAACTCACACCCCCATTGCTTGATCATGGTCAATATTTGAATTGGTCCTACCCTTACTTATAACCGTGTTAAAGGGTCCCAATTTCCTCCATTGACCCTAATTCATAGACTGTTTACTATCATTTCAAAATGTTCGCACAAACGAAAATTTAATGAAGTTGAATTGGCATATCTAAAGTATGCAAGTGAATTGTATTTGTATGTATGCCTTCAAACATGATTTATCTATGACATATGCTTAAACCATCACTCTTCCAACTTGAGTGATGAAATTATTCTTGAAGTATGATTTGTAATGGCAAATGCCACAAATATTAGTTTGGTGGCTAATTATCATAATTTGAAAATTTATCCCTATTAGTAATCCTAAAAGTGGCATACCTCTAAACATTACAGTTTGAACATTTAGGGAAATAAGTGTGACCTTTCATGCAAGATTCTTTCCCCAGGTTCGATCATGCATTAGGAGTTTACGATCAAGACCAATTAATGCATCCTGGTTAATTCAACATGCAGTTTAATTTGGGATCAGTATTATGTAAAACCCACAAACTTGTCGAATTCATATGCTTTAAGGGAAATTTGCTATTTTTTAAGTCTATTTAATTTTGTAAGTTAATATTGTATTCTCTTTTGACTTTGCTAACATTTTGTGAGAAATTCTATTTGGATTCAAAGAGATGGGGGTGAAGGAAAAGACGTCCTTAGGAAAGCTCAATTGTGGGTCAATCATAGGTGATTTTCATACTAGAAGATCCTAAGGATATAATACCAATCGGTGTGGAATATGTTGGAATGGTAGAAGATAAAACAAAGTGCAAAGAATAACAGATAGTTGGAGGAGAAGAAAGACTAGAGGAAAATTATATAGCCAACTATCAAATAATTAATTCATTGAATATGCCTTCAAAGAACAGAATGAATTGACCCCGGTACAGAGGGAATTCTACAACAAAGCACAACATTTACAGACCATAGGGTTGGACATACCAAAAGTCAATAAATATGACCAAGTATGGGAGCTAGAGTATCCACAAGCTAATGTGCAATACAGTAGGGTAAAATGCTGACATGTTTCACTTGATGAAATTCCCCTTAAATTTCCCACTATTACTGCATAGGTTTTAAAATATATGGAGTCTGACGTCAGATATTGGAAGCACAAATCCCATGTGTTTGTTTAAGGAATTGCTTAAGAGGTTAAGGTTTTTTTTTAAGATATAGAAGCACATAGAAAATATAACAGAGTATTGCCACCTCCCTTCTTTTGGACCTAGAAATAAAGTATTTCCTTGGGCATAGGTGTCCAAAGAGTTGGAGGGTTGTATTACCCCCAATGAGAAAGGTATAAGAGCTCTCCCTAAGATTAATAAATTCACTATATAGAGGCTCATTGAGGATCCTTCCAAGCACATAACACTAATTAAGACCATATTTCCTAAAATGGAGAAACATGAGAAAAATATAAGCAACAAAATCACATTGTATAGAGCCACTCTTCAATTGCATACCTTTTCTCATACGGAAACAATCTGGTCAACTTTTGAGGTTGAAAGACTAACAAAAATATGTAGAAACATATAACCAAGATCTATCCAATATAAACTCCTATAAAAACATCAAACAAATAAAAGTAGATCTGTCAAATAAGAGAGATGACACAAGAAATTTGTGTGGTAAAACTCCAGAGTGGGGAAATATCCACGGAAGCAGGCCTTATATTATTCATATAGCTCTCCCTATTAAAATTACTAGAGAGCACACATGTATGGAGTTCAAATGGGATCCATACAACTCTCAATCATATGGACGACCTAGATTAAGGACCCCGGGGGTCCACGATAATGATCAATACCATAAGCCACCTTCCACCCTAACTAGGGAAATCATGCTCTAGTTTATAGATTTATGACTTATGTCCATTATCTTTAGCTCTCATAGTTTGGATTGACAATAATTGAGCATCAACTTATAAGGTAATCCTTCTATTATTTTGTGTCCACAACCACTCCCTTAATTTTTAAGCAAAATTGGGGCCCCACCTTAATTTTTACTAATTTGGATATGCTTCTTCATTTTTTACACACTGACTTTGATTTCTTATTACATGGTTGCATTAGATGGTTAAACTAAATAGGCCTTTAAGTTTCACTTGCATGGTTTTGACTTAGCTCTTTTCTTGAGTCTTCTTCCTATTTCAACCTTGATTTCATCTCTTTATTGAGTTTCCTTTGCCTAATTTTATTTTTGGTTTGAACTTCCATAGCCCCTTGATTTCCAAATTGGGATACATCTTCAAACGGGGCCTCTTTTCACTTTGTTTTTTTTTTTATCCTGCCAATTTGGAAATCAACCTCAACTATTGATTCAAGCTTTACTTCTCCTTTTTCTTTGTTCATTTTTTTTATTCTTCCTTTTGGTTTGATTTTTATTTATCACCTAAAACCTTTAGCCACCCTGATTCGGTAATCGGCCTCAATGATGAAATCGAGGACCTATTACACTAACTTTAGTGTGGAGGGGTCCCGATTTTAGAATTAGACCCAATCTAAAAATCAAACCCCTTATACATTTTTTTGAATTCTTTCTTTTCATTCTAGTTTGTTTTCCTTTGATTTGATTGAATGCATATTCTTTCCTTCGACCTTATCTTCCTTATTTCAAAAAATCGGCTAATTCATAACCGTCATCGGTATTGATTTCTTAATCATCCTCGGTCATCAAATCAAACTTGCTTTGCACCTAGATATTGTCATCTTACTTTGATTTGGGAATTGGCCTTGATTTCTAGATTGGACCCTATCATTTCTATTTGTATTGCATATATTGTGCAAACTCTTGACCTTGCTCGATTTGTTTCTCTTCATTATACTCTTTCAAACCTTGTTCAATATTTTATTTCAAAAAATTCACTTGTCGAAATGAGGTCCTTGAGTCACTAAAGAACTTTAAATCCTACCTCATTCGGTGATTGGTCCCAATTTCTCAATCGGCTTCCTTTTTGCAAGGTCTTTGTTCACACCTATCAAACCTTTCAAAGAAGTTTGATTGTGATCAGACTCTTCATTCCCATACTTGGTATCATAGAGTCCCAATTCTTAAATTGGTTTCAACTTGAAAATTAGACCCACACCAAGTGAAATCATATCCCCATTGATTGATCATGATCGATCTTTGAATTCGTCCTACCATTACTTATAACCATGTTAAAGGGTCCCAATTTTCTCCATTGGCCCTAATTCATAGATTGTTCTACTATCATTTCAAAATGTTTGCACAAACAAAAATTTAATGAAGTTGAATTGGCATATCTAAAGTATGCAGGTGAATTGTCTTTGTATGTATGCCTTCAAACATGATTTATCTACGCCACCTGCTTAAACCATCACTCTTCCAACTTGAGTGATGAAATGATTCCTGAAGTATGAGTTGTAATGGAAAATGCCACAAATCTTAGTTTGGTGGATAATTATCATAATTTAAAATTTTATCTCTATTAAGTAATCCTAAAAGAAACATACATCTAAACATTACAGTTTAAACATTCAAGTAAATAAGTGTGACATTGCATGCAAGCTCCTTTCCCCAAGTTCGAGCATGCATTAGGAGTTTGCGATCAAGACCAAAGAATGCATCCTGGTTAATTCAACATGCAGTTTAAATTGGGATCAATATTATGTAATACCCACAAACTTGTCTAATTCATATGCTTTAAGGGAAATTTGCTATTTTTTAAGTCTATTTAATTTTGTAAGTTAATATTGTATTCTCTTTTGACTTTGCTAACATTTTGCGAGAAATTCTATTTGGCATCAAAGAGATGAGGGAAAGGAAAAGAGGTCCTTAAGAAATATTAGTTGTGGGTCAATCATAGTTGATTTTCATACTAGAAGATCCTAAGGATATAATACCAATCGATGTGGAAGATGTTGGAATGGTAGGAGAGAAAACAAAGTGCAAAGAATAACATATAGTTGGAGGAGGAGAAAGACTAGAGGAAAATTATATAGCCAACTATCAAATAATTAATTCATTGAATATTCCTTCAAAGCACAGAAGGAATTGACACTGGTATAGAGGGAATTCTACAAAAAAGCACAACATTTACATACCCTAGGGTTGGACTTACCAAAAGTCAAGAAATATTTCCATGTATGGGAGCTAGAGTATCAACAATCTAACATGCAGTTTAGTAGGGTAAAAGACTGACATGTTTCACTTGATGAAATTCCCCTTGAATTTCCCACTATTCCTGGATAGGTTCTAAAAGAAATGGAGTCTGACGTCGGACATTAGAAGCATGGATCCCATGTGTTTGTTTAAGGAATTGATTAAGAGGTTAAGAGTTTTTTTTAATATATGGAAGCACATAGAAAACATAACAGAGTATTGCCACCTCCCTTCTTTTGGACCTATGAATAAATTATTTCCTTGGGAAAATGTGTCCAAAGAGTTGGAGGGTTGATCCAGATTTATGAGCGAAACGAAATGAAACCATAGATTTATAATATTAACACAAAGACACAATGAACAATAACAAAAATACAATAACACTTGACTTCTATTAAATAAGAAATATGTTGAAAACTGTAAAATGCGGACTAAAAACAAGCTTGCTAGAATGGTGGCAACTTATCTCTGAGAAGAGATGTCAGGCTACACTCATTCGTAAGAAGATGAGTACAATGAGGATATGAAGGCATTTTTACAATAAACATGAATGCAAAAACCCTAGACATCCAAAAACCTAACCCTAGGAGATGAAGCGCCAAAAGTCATGTGGGCCCCATTGGGGTAAGTTAGTACATCGACTTCTTGGGGTTGTAACTTTTTCATATGATCTATGTTTAGGAAACATGATAACTCATTGGAAAGGTATTAACGAGGATCTTCATTTAGGGGGATCAATGAGAGCCTTTGGCTGTCATTGAGGTGCCCGGTCGTGAAAAAACGTCGTTTGGGCCCTCAAAATCGCCCCGAAAGTTTAAGAACCGAAAAACTGCTAAAAATACTAAGTTGCCAAAAAATTGTTTTGAGCCAGTTGGAATAGGTGGTTGGACACCGAGATCCTCCTGGATCAAGGGTTGTATTGCCCCCAATGAGAAATGTGTAAGAGCTCTCCCTGAGATTAATGAATTCACTATATAGAGGCTCATTCAAGATCCTTCTAAACACATAACATTAATTAAGACCATATTTCCTAAAATGGAGAAACATGAGAAAAAGATAAGCAAAAGAATCACATTGTACAGAGCTACTCTTCAATTGCATATATTTTTCTCATAGGGAAACAATTTGCTCAACTTTTGAGGTTGAAATACTAACAACACTATGTAGAAACATATAACCAAGATCTATCCAATCTAAACTCCTATTAAAACATCAAACAAATAAAAGTATATCTATCAAATAAGAGAGGTGACACAATAAATTTGTGTGGTAAAAATCTAGAGTGGGGAAATATCCATGGAAGCAGGCCTTATATTATTCAGATATCTCTCCATATTACAATTACTAGAGCACACACATGTATGGAGTTCAAATGGGATCCATACAACTCTCAATCATATGGATGACATAGCCTAAGGACCTCGAGGGTCCAGGATAACGATCAATACCATAAGCCACCCTCCACCCTAATTTGATTCGGAACTAATTGCATCAATTTATAGTAACCAAGAGAAACCTAGAGCATTGATCATAAGGCATAATCAAGGGTGGAGATCAACCAATCCATAAAGGTTGATGATAATCTCATCAAGCGATAAAGGAGAAGTAGTGGATAACAATGACCTATCAGTGTGGTTCATAATTACTGAAGAGATAGATCACCACCAAATAACTCCCAAAACTATCTCCATGTGCAATATTACAAAAGTATAGTGAGGCCATGTTACATGTATAAGTTCCCCACAAATGATGTTATAATAATCATCATTATGACAATAAGTAAAAAATTACACCAAGCCACTAAACAACGTTAAAACAACTTCTAACAAAGACATGGATGGCCTTTGGGAGAAAGTGGATAAGGGAAAGAAAAGAAGCTTCATCAAGTCAGATGATAGATCATCTAATAGAGAAAAAGTCTAAACAACCCAAATGGGAAGGCTAATGGCCAAGTTGAATGTCACGTTAGTCAAAGGGAGTCAAATCCTCTTAGAGGAAAAGAAGATGAAGCAATTCAGAAAACCAATAGGCAAGGAGGGGAAATGAATAGTCACCCAGGTTTCTCAAGTTCATATGCTCCCCCCCTTTCTTGTTTTTATATAAATCAAAAGGATTCTAATTCTAAGAGGCTTTTTTCCTATGCATCTTTTATACTTTTCTATGAAGTGTTAATGAATGAGAAGTTATTGTTGGCCAATCTTTTTGGAGACAAAATTAAGTTCTAAAATGTGTGGATTATGGAACCTTTTCTACGAATTTACTTAAATTTGGAATGATATGAGCCTATTCTTTTATAGAGACTTTTCTCACTTACAGGTAACTTGTTTATTTAGTTTATCTCACAAATTGCTTGTTTATATCCTTAAGCATGGTACTATAATCAATTGATCATTACCAAACTTTTTAGTAATAGTACTAGTTATTTAGATTATTGTTTTTATTTGCTTAACTAACTAATGTTTGGATTGGTCCGCAATCGATAAAACCCCAAAAAACTATCTAAAGGTGGTCGGTCCATAAACTAAATGGATTTCCTATTCCAAACAATGTAAGGTCTAATTGGGACCTTTCATTAGGGAAAATCCTATTGATTGCACGAGGTCATTCAACTCTATCAACATACTCCAAAGGCAAGTTTATTGTATATTTAAAGGATGTAGATGATAGTAGGAAGTTCATGGAAGAGGGATCCAATTTTTGTGTAGAGATAAACTCTTCCTTAAACCCCAATTCCCTCAATTCAACCCCGCATCAATGTTTATTGCTTTAAATATAACATGTGTGAGATTACTAAATCTCCATTCTACTTGTGGGAAAAGATTTTGCAAGATATAAAAAATCTAGATAGATTCTAGTTAAAAAGTTGTATCATGATAAATGTAGAGTTGGACCCAAGTAAGGATACTCCATACAATATCATTTTACATTGAGAAGCTTTTCAAATGGACTAAACAATCGAATTATGTGAATACTACCATTGAGTGTAAGCTCCATCTAAACCAAAACACATAAAGGAAGTTCACCCCAAAAACACAATCTAAAAGGTTGAATAATGCAACCAACCATCTATCACAAAAGAAAGATGAGATGGATCCAAATGAGTTGACTAGAGGAAACAAGTGAGTATGTCACAAAGTGACTAGTCCCTACCAAGTTTACGAACTAAGAAAGTAAATAAGCATTAGGTTAAATATATAAATTGAGAAATTAAGTGATGAATTATATATACATAAAAAATAATAGAATTTGTCACATCAATAAAAAGTAATTGTCCTCATAAAAACATTAAAATAATAGTATATAGAATTGGTTGAGTCAAAAGCAAAACATTGTTGGGAAAGTTACAACAACTTTTTGTTTGTTTTTCTTGTTTTTAGTAAACAAAAGTCAACAATGGCATATGAAAGTTGTCACATTAGCATTTTAGAGACTTTTATATAAATATTTTTTTCTTGTTTTTAGTAAACAAAAGTCAACAATGGCATATAAAGTTGCCACACAGCATTTTAGAAACTTTTATATCAAATGTTTTTTTTATTTTCTTTAATCTGTTTTGAAAAAAAAAAAAAAATGAATTTATGTATCATTAATAACCTGTTTGACTAATCAGAAAATGAGATGAATAAAATTTAAAAATTCTGAAATTTATTTTCAATATTTAGAAAAATTAATTTGATAAAATTGTTTTATTAAAACCTCGGATAACTTTGTAAAAAAATATTCCATGAAATTAAAAAATTAAAAGTGCACAGTCAAAATACTTTGACTTGCAAATGAAAAATATCCTCCGACTTTAAAAAGGGGCTAAAAAAATGATATAAGTACTTAGCGAGTCACCCAAAAACATACAAAGTTAATTAACTAGAACTACCGATTAATAAAAATGTACCCCGTGAAAATACTTACATGCTACATTTTGCAAATGGGAAAGAAGATTCTAATTAAAAAACCAATTTTAACTATATCGACATAGTAAGTGATCCCTTGCATTAGGATGCCAACTTTAAACTTTTAAAAAACATAGGCAAAAAAGAAATCTAGTAAGAGCATGGTAGAAAATCTCATGAGTGTTTTGATCTTTACTTCCTATAGGTGTAGTTGAGGAAACTTATTTTATTAGTAAAAGTAAAGATGTGATCAGATTACTAAAACATTTTATTTTTAAAATATTGTGAATATAATATTTCTAAAAATGAGTAAAAGTGATATTAATAAAAACCTTTTTTTCAAAACCTTTGATAATGAAAGGAATTTCACCTTTAGGCTTGTGGAATCAATTCTTGGGTAAGAATTCATCACTAGGGAATGTAATCTACTAAATTCATCCAAGGATCACGTCTGGCCCATCTACATGATATGATGTATTGTAGAGGCAAATCAACCCATGAGGGGCAAACATGTCATAAGAGGGAATTGAACCTGGGTGGAAAGTATAACAATCTCTCACTTCAATAATCCAAACTACACCCCATTGACAACAAAACCCATTTTTAATGAATGGCACATCTCATAGAACCCTTTCAAGGAGAATAGTGATAATAATATAGTTATGAGTCATCGTCTTTAAATGTAAAATTCAAGTTAGAACAAGGTGTCCAATATAGTAGTTCTAGTGTAAACTTTGGCAAATTCAAACCCTTGAAGAGGGAAGGTCTCACCCTAAGTGTTGTTTAGTTTCCATTACTGTTATGCACATAATTCTTTATAGTATAGACAAATATTCATAATAATAAAAGTAATTTGTAACATTTTCATCCATTAGTGTAAAATAGAATACATGTAACAATAACAGTAACAATAAGATAACAACTCTACATGAGATAAACAAACAAATTCATCTTGGAATACATAGAAAAGTGAAAGGAATCCTATTAAAATCCATTGTATCTATTACGATCATCATAACAATGCAATAGAACCACATGACCTCCACATCCACAACATATACTTTGAAACCATGTGCCAAGCAACCATAACATTCGTAATTGCACATAAACATGGTAACAATAGTGACCAATAGGTCGAATGAATGTTAACATAACCATAATCATCAACCTTTACACAAGGCTAACAACTAGCAGCTAATTATATTATCAAGAATAGTAGAAATGATTTCTTGAATAAGCTTGAGGCCCTTATAAACAAGCAAACATTCAAACAATTCAATTGTTGATCTGTAAAATGTCATGGATTTTTCACTGGAATAGTTCGTCTCAATAGATCTTGTAATATTATGAAATCTTTTATTATGCAGGTTTATTTCCTTAGATCTCAGATTTATTATCACTAGCTTATTGCTCAAATTTATGAAAATAATTGAAATACAAAAATGAAAGTACAAGAAAATGAACACACCATCCACACAAATGAACACAAGATGTATCTCGAGAAACATGAAATGTGAGGAAACCTAGCTAGAAGGTGAGGCCTATACTCTAGTCTCTTTTCTTCATTTATGAATGTTCAAATACAAAGAAAGGGGTACTCACTATGGAGTTGCCTTTGACATTGTGGCATGAATGACTGCTACAAAATCTTCTACCTCCTTTGTTATGCTCTCAAACACCACTCCTAGATGCTTTGCTCAATTATGGAATGAGTACCATGCTAAAGAATGGAACCCCCTCTCTTCCTAGAGGCCTAGTATTTAACATACTCTGATAGACATCTACAATTAGGGTTTTTACATCCTCAATCCTCAATTAGTGATAAGGTTTGGACCTTCCAGAATATTCTTGAAAGTCCACATTTTACTAGCCCCACATATGTGAGTAATGGAGGCTGACATGGCATCCACTCGATACCATGGTGATCAACAAGGTAGGTCAACTTGTAGGAAGCATAACTTCTGCATACAAAATCCAATTGAGGTGATTTTCACATCATTGGAAAACGTCTCGGTGTGTAGAAAAACGTCGATGGGATGGGAGCTATGCTTGCAAAGTTTTGACTCCAAAAAGTGTCATTTGATGCCTCAAAATGGATCTGGAAGGTTTTAGACCCCAAATCACCAAACTGGGACATGCCGTTAAAATGGGCCTTGTAAGCCAATTCCTCCAATTTTTCCACCCAAAAAATACCAAGATAGATGATAAATTATCTAATGATCCATTATGAATCAATTATAATGAGTCTAGTTGTCAAACATGTATTGATATAGATGTCACAATTAAATAATAACTTGTTGGCACAAATGACCTATACATGCATGCCTCAACCAAGCTCTAGGTACATCGACCATACACACAAGTGAATTGTGTCTACTCTAACTTGTTAGTGCATCATATCAAACACATCATCAATCCACATACATTAGCCAAAACCATGTGCATATACTTCAAAACACTGCATAATTTAGCAAAATGTATCGAAACAATAAGCCCAACATGAGCCAGTTACATTAAATCCCTAACAACAATTACATCGTGCACAAAGGATCAATCCATAATGAATGTTGAGTTATTTAGTATTGCTATTATTTTTAGGAGTAGTATAATGGGTCAACTTTTTCATATATTTTCATCCGATGAAAATAACAAGAGGTTTAATTGATGATTTTTGATGAAAATTCAATAAAAAATACTTTTGTTTGTAAATTTCAAATATGAGATCCATAGCTCGTAGAATTCAGATGCATTGAAAGTTAATTTCAAGGCTATTAAATCAATATGTGTGATTAGAATTTGTAATTTAATAAATTATATATATATATATATACAATGCCTGGGGAAAACCCATAGGTACTTCCCTTCATTTCAAGGATGGTATCCAAGGTAAACCCTAGATTCTTTAGGGCACAAGGTTGTCAACAATGGGGGCTCAAAGGCCATTACAACAATATGCTCATAGTGAGCTTAACATGTCATTTATGGGAATAGAACCTAGGTGTGGAGGATAACACTCCAGCCCACAACCACTCAAGCTAGACCCAATTGACACATATTATATATATATATATATATATATATATATATATATATATATATATATATATAGGGATATCTTATATATTAAGTAAAAATATGTAGTGGCAACATAAATATATCAATATTTTGGCTTTGTAACAAAAAACCACAATCCAAAAAAGAGCACAAAGTCAAAATATAGCTATACAATATAAGGAGTTTCAAATACAACATTTTCAAAAAGTACCTAAAACTATAATTTATACAAAATAAGCCTGATATCCTAATTGCTTTGTAAAATGTGTATACTTAGAAAAAAGGTGTGTCGACTAGCAACTTCATACGTTGCTTCCTTGACTAGGTCCATCACTTGCATGTTCAAATCTTCATTTTTCGAGAGATGGTGCATTGTATTATCTTTCAAGAGTTTCCCATGGTTTAGAATCATTGATTGTACTTGATTGGAAGTTCAATATTGCTCTCAATGTATCAAATTTTCTACCATGCTTTGGAGTGACACACATTATGCTTCCACTATGGTAATTTGATTTTTTTGTTGCAGCAATGTCCCCATTACGGTTTCAATCAAGGAGGCTATATTAATATCTTGCTCTTGAATTTTCTTTGAAATTGTGTGAAGTGAACTTCAATTTCCTTCAATTGTACCATTGTGCCTCCTCAATGCTCGTATGATCTCTTGGAGTTTGTGGTACTCCATTTGGGAAGAGTTGGATTTAAAACCACACAGTTGGGAATAATAAACAATAGAACCATGATTGTCGGGCCGAAGAAGAAATTATGAATTTCAATGCACCTAAGAAATAAACATAATGTAACAAAAACAATAATGGTAGGGATCAATGCTAAGACCAAAGTTGGATAGAGATAACTAGTCCACTTCCTTTAAAAATAAAACCTTTGAAAATAAACGCCACCCACAAAACAACTTGGATCCCCAATTCATACCAGAGACTTCGTGGATGATGAACTGGGGGTCTAAATTAGTCCTAAAAACCATCAGAAGATCATAGTCCTCGGAACAATGAGGTATATCTCCCATAAATGTGACAAATTCCCCTGTGATAGAAGTAGGGGCATACTTTGTAACATACCCAGCCTCCAAGCTGAGTCTTGTCACTACAAAAACGACTTAGCCTACTAACACGAAAAATTTAAAAATGTTCCATACTTAGAAAATAAACCAAGGGGAAGCAAGCCCATAATTTAACATGCATTTAACATCATATATTAAAACATGAATGCAATTGTTCAAGCAAAACAACAAGACACACAACATTCAAATAAAACATTTACACAATGGAATAATCATATTAAAAACAACAGAGAACTTATATGTTTATAAATATAACCAATTGGTTGCATACGAAGGATGAACCTCCCCACCATAGGAAATATTGTTCATTTTCTCTCAACAACAGGCCACCCCCGAGTTGAGGCTATGATTCGACAAGAAGATTTGGCCCACTTGGATATCCACTCTCCACACACAATATCCCCAAACCTAGGTTCCAAACTCTAGCAACATTTCCAATCCACCAATTCTCTTCCCAACAACTTGCACAATCCAAGGAATGTAACCCTTCATTTCTCTCAGTCCATCGGGCTATACCATTCATTTATCAAATTTTCTAGTGCACTCAATTGGCTAGGAAATCTCTCAGTTCAGGACTCTAGGAACTCTCATTTCCTTAGGAGTGTTCACAACAGCCTTAACAAGGCTCTTGATAAATTTCCTCAATAGGAAAATGCACTACAGGATTACAGCCTGTTTTACAGGCACATATGCCACATTTCCAGCATAAAACATAGCCAAACAATGGATGCCTTCAAGTATATCATGGTTGGTTCTCTTCCCAACACTCAACTCCTCTCTTACTACCCAAAATCCACCTGTAAAAACTATCTACATTCTACATAAGAATTTCCCTTCTTCTTCGTTGATTGCTTGGCTCTCATTCTTCCCAAAGATAATTGTACTTCAGCCCTCTTATTGCACAAGTTGTAAGTTGGGCAAATCCTGACCCAACCACCAAGTGGTGACAACTAAGGGACATTATACCCATTGTCACCTCAATATAGGTCCCGCACTTCAAGGATGACTAGGTCACTCTAGGGAGGCGATCCTGGTGACCCTGGGGGATTGAGATGAATGGAAGAGAAGGAAGAAAAGTATCCTCCTAAAATTCAATGATGGAAGAGGAAAGTGGATTTGATGACTCATCTCCAGGTTTTCTAAGGCTGTGAAGTCTTTGGATGCCTACAAAGAGTGTTTGTACCTACCCGAGACACAAGAAAAGCCACACTTGCATATAGTAATGTTAGGTGGACAAGAAAGTTAAGCTTCATGTCCCTAATTGCAGGAATAATCAATGATATATATCATAACATAAAATATAATAAGGGCTGCAAAATAAGTGCTAAAGGTCCAATTGAATAAACACAAGACAAGCTAGTAAAAACTAGTTTAACTCAACAATGATAGAGAAAGACTTTAGCACAAAAGAAAGGCTATCATAAAAATCTAACTGTAGTGATATTTATCAGCCTTATGGCTATAACAAACTTATTATTACAGCAAGAGATTCAACCACTAAAACTTGCTATAAACTTTCCAAAATATGTGTTGTACTTAGTAGATTATGTGGGCAGATTTTAGGCAATTTTCAACGGTTAAATTAGGAGTTATTGAAGAGTTTGGTAAGGGTTTTCTGTAGTCCTAATGGTTGTAGGTTAAATTTGTAACAGCAGCAAGAAATACTTGGAGAAGTGAAACACTCAAGAAAGCATTTATAGCATAGATTTGATTCCACTTGGAACAATTTCAAAATCATGAAATTTCACGTTTACCAAGGTAACAATTTATTTCTCCAATGCAACAAGTAATGACTAGTGCCTTTAATGATTGGATTAATGGAGTCAAGAAAATAATAAGGTAGAGGTACTACCTCCTTGGGGGTGTAAGTCCTCTTAATCTCCAAGGCAAGTATCCCTAGCTAGGGTTTAGACTAAGAGGGTGTATGCACTTATACTTCTCTTAGCAAACCCTTGTTAAAGCAACAATACTTAAGCAAAATTATGATCGAGTCTAAGGTGGGGGTGTATGCCCTTATACTTCCCACCTATCTCTAGCAACAAATCAACCTTGACTTGAAACACAAATGATAGCACAATGCAGATTTCCTTACCAATTCAAGGAAAAGATGCTAAGATAAACCACCACAATAGCAAGAGAAATGCCTTCCAAGGATAGCGCATACCTCCACCAACCAATAACCAAGAAAGATAGCCACCAACAAGAGCACAAGAGATAAATAGCCAAATATAGCGAAAATTTCAGTCAAAGACCTCTCCAAATGGGAAAGATGTGATTTAAAATGAGATCTTATGATCTCTATTTATACAAAATGTCACTAACATAGTTTGCCCACATAATTTTAGGGTAAACCATAAGATTAGGGGTCAATAACCCTAATCTTTCCCCTTTACATAAATAGTGTTACATAATTCATCTTTAAATTCACTTTTTTTCACAAATGAAAACCTTAAGAGTGACGTCACCCCTTTAGGAGGGATGTTTTGGCACTTTTAGGTCAAACTTTGAGTTGGAGATGATAAGGTTGGGCCTCCAAAGGACATGTGTCTCCAATCCAACCTTCTACTTCATGATCCAAGGGTTCCTTCCTTCAAAACGTGCCATGTGCAGTCATCACCACCTCAAGCCCCTCAAGCATGACGTCAAGCCTCCAAAAGATGATGTCTTGCCTCTCCTAGGAAAAACATTTGGCATGCAAGAGCTAGGTCATGTCATCCAAGGTGTCCTCTAGGCCTCCATAGGTATGTCTCTCTCATCCAGTAGGTAGGCCCCTTGGCATCTGATCTGTGGGCTTCAAGCCCCATGGAAGCCCAAGCTAGGCTTGTTCCTCCAAATCTGTCCACCAACTAGGTCCTGCAAAGACAAATAAGTGTGCCCTCCAAGGATCTCAAGTCAAAATATCATGATGAGTAAATCAAATCAATAAATGAGCCACCTAAGCATGTGCATCAAATATTACCATGTCAATCAAGTAAGTGCTCCAATAAATTATGCGACTTTCCAAGCTTGAGTATGGGAGGTTTGATGAGGTGTCTAATTGGGTAGATATTTCCTAGGTCAAGGAGTGTTTCCCAAGTGATCCCTTTCTAAGCCATGTAAAGTGGATGAAGTGGTTAAGGATCAGGACTCATTGGGCATGGGGTTCATGACATACAAGGGGTTGTAGTGTCTCATTCATGGGTTCTTTTGTAGAGGGTGTGTGGCACCTTCGTTTGCAATGCAATTTTTCCAAGCCCATCATTTTTCCATTCTTTGTTTCCTTCATGTTTTAAAAGGACAAGTTGAAGGCCACTTCCCCGGTGTGGTGTCCAGATAATGATAATTTCACTCACAAATACCTTGCGAAAATGATAAGGTTGGCTCTTTATGAGACCCCCTTTCTCTCAGCCATGCAACTGAGATCCATTACCCTGGCTTGGTGACCAGATGATGGTAATGTCATACCACTAGATACCCATGATCATGATAGGTCAGCTCGTGATGAGACCTCCTATCCTCCAACTAACCTCCTAAGCATTATATCATTTATTCTTGTGGGTCCACCCTTTCTTACAGATAAACATTTCATATCTTTCTTGGGGGATCCCTGGGCAAAGCATATAGAAGGTCTATAAGTAGGCTTTTATCTTTTACCCTGTTAGCACTAGAAGTCACCTCTGGATTGAAGCAGAGGTAATCCCAGTACCCATCAGTTTGTATGTCACAATGAATAAATTTACGGGGGTCTAATGGACGCAGACTTAGGATAATATAGCTTTAACTCATAAAACTGGGCTTATATGCATAAGCAGGTGAGGTCTTGATCTAACTTCAGTCAGTAAGTTGTAGTAAGGGTGAGTAGGGGAAAGAACTTGAGGAGAGTGATGAGTTCTGCTATGGACATCCGGTCTTCCAGCAGCCTAAGGAGGAAAAGCTTCGAATACAAGATCCTCTTGAATTCAAAACTTCAGGAAACTGAAAAACGCCATAACAATACTACAGTCAAACATACATTACAATACAGTCACAACAAATCGACTGGATCATCCATGCCCGAGTCTTCAGTATCATAAGCAAAAGGGATGAAAAGAAAGTTGAATGTCATTAAACAAGAAGTCTCAAATGGTAATACATAACCAGAGAACCAAACGCCTCATTAAAAATTTACAAATCGGGAGCCTAGCTCAACCATCGACCATAACAAAATATCAAAACCGAGTATTTATACTCAAAATATCTTGCCACCATCGGGGGCGTGACCTGGCCACTACAATCAAAGCTTTGTGTCTGCATCTAATTTTGTCATTATTGTTGGAAATATGGCTACAACAGAGATGACGCAGATGATCAAGGTTGTCATTGATGGCAATCGATTGTTTATGAAGAACAGATGCTGAAACACGACTGCTGCAACACGAATGCTGAAACACGACTGTTGGAAGCGAACAC